>JAOBAT010011282.1:0-10249 GCA_026413305.1 Hydrozoanthus tunicans | reverse complement strand
GGGGGATCCACGTACTGCCGAATATCCAAGGGAACCAAACTCCTAGAGTTTTACAGAAGCGCGTCATACCTGCTTTTTTCACCTCCACGGTGTGATTGCTTGAGCCGTGCTTGTTTATAGCACTACAGTAATAAAACCCGAAACTCTCTTCTGTCACTTTGTTGATTTCCTTTACGGCAGTTTTCATGCCTGTTGCAACTATGGTTCCATTCGAATTTGCCATAGTAACGTTGGGGTAGGGGTTTCCATCAAACTCGCAGAAAATCTTTATCGGGTTTGGACTGTTCACAAATGACAGCAATATTGACGGAGATTTCTGAGTGTTCAGTATTGGCGCAGCTATGTGAAAAAAAAGTTTTGATTATTTCAAAACTTGTACTTATGATAATGTTTTACAACAAGTTGAGCAAATATGTTGCGTACACTAAAACGTTCTTTTACGTTTCTTAGTTTTCTATGGTGTGAAGAAGCTAGTGTTCACAGTGGCGTAGCCAGCTTGTAGGCCTGCAGGTCTGGGACTTCAGATATTTTGACAGGAAAAAATAAGATATTGAAAACAATTTTGGTTATAATGAAAAAAACGAGGTAAGATTTTGAAATTTTAATGAATGCTGAGTGGTTGCTACTCGTCGTGGATGATAGAATATTCGCCATGATGTTGTTGTTAGAAACTAGAAAAGGGAAGACTTAGCTAAGTAAATAACGTCTCAGTCCCATGGGCCGGCAAAATTTTCAGATTCTGGATACGCCACTGGTTAATGTTATTCAAGAGATCAATAATTGTGTTTGCTTATACATGCAGACTACAAGTAGCGCTTAAACATGTATTTGTATACGTATTGTTGTTGTTGTACCTAAGTCTATCAAAATCAAACACTCTGCTAACAAAACCAAACAGAAAAGGTTGCGAACAAACCAAATGTTGAGCGTTTTAAAATCAGCGACAAAGCGAGGTCAGTTTGTAAGTTGCCATTGATCATGCTACAAGCAAACTAGCAACTACTGCCGAAAATATTGTGTATCTTTTTTATCTTTTCCAATTATAAATCAAGCTCAATTGTTCATAGTTTTGCATACTCTGTTATGTCCCTGTTTTCACTTTACGTATCAGAACGAAATTTACTGCAATAATTTGGAGGTATGTTTTGTTTCTCATTTGACATAACTCAAGTGTACATGTGTTTAAAAAGACTTTAAATATTTTTGTTCATTTACTTATTGGGTTGATGAGCTAATTATCAAAGTACTTACATCTAACTTCGAGTGAAACGCTTTCTCTGATGATAATGATGTTGTTGTTCTTGTCTCTTGCTCCGTTTTGAGCCTCACAAGTGTAGTCTCCCATATCTTGCAGCTTGACTTTGTCAAAGGTAATCACAGCTTCAGCTACATTTTTCTAACAACCAAATGCAAAACTGCGAATCAGCGATTTACACTGTGATGAGTTATTTGATCTAATCTGCAATACTTCATTTTACGTAACACAAGAAAACACCCGTACACATTAGCTCAGGGCCGTAACATAGGAAGGGGCCGTGAGAGCAAAATTTAAGAAAAATACAATAGAATCAAAGAGAAAGGATGTCACAGATGTTACGCCCCCAATATTTCTCACGTTTTTGTAACTGTGTCCCCTCTACCAATACTTCTCACGCCTTTGTAACTGTACCCCCTTCCCCGAATTATTGAACCTTGTCCTGTGGTTAAAGTACATTTAACGCTTCTTCAGTTTTGTAAGTTGTAATTTAATGCGTTACAGTGTGATGTGAATGTGGACTTCAGGTGGGTCATACAATAGTGCACTATTGTATGATGCAGTCCCACCCTCACACTGCATTATTTTTCTATTTCTACAATTCTAAGAACCTGGTTTATGTTGTAAGCAGGATACAACCTGATAGCCTTGATAAGAGTTCAAGTAAGTGAGCGCATCTTTGAAAAGAAGGATCTGAAATCACTTTGTACACAACTCCTGGTTAGTAACCAAAACCCCGGTTTTTCTCCAGCACGAAGAACATCAACCCCTTGCTAATGAGGTCACATTGTTTTCACGTTCTGGTTTTGTACTCCAATGAAGCTGCTGTTCCCTTCCTCACACCACACTATACTCTCCCCTTATTAGGAGCATCACCCACCCTAACACAGCTCAAACTGTACTCACCTGTTGGTTTGGGACCTCGGTTCCGTTCCTCTTCCACACCACCGTTGCCCTTGGAGAACCATCTAACGTGTTACAAGTCAAAACCACTTTCTCGTTCAGGTTTGCTCCAATATCACCCATTTTATTTAGCGTAGGAACAACTTTTGGAATAAAACAACACTTTTAGTTTGGTTTCAACTAAAGCGCTGCAAACATTTTAACTTATACAAGAACTTAGAAATGCACACTTATTTACGCGGCTATACCAACACAAGGGAAAAGAATAGTAAATGTTTCGTAATAAAAAATCCAACCTTTTATTCATAGGTTTGTTCTTTTCTTTCTGTTCATTTATTTTACTTCCATGACTTGAAGCAATCAACATTGCCTGACTCATTACCATTATCGTCATCATCAATATTATAACCACCATCATTGCTTTCATCATCATTAATAACTTTAGTGTTATCGTTGCCTCAGGAAGTTTAGGGCTACACGTGAGACAACTGAACAATTTCACTTAGTTTTAAATTCGAAGCTTTTCGAGCTAGAAGTTTGTTTTAGCTGTAAGCATACTTAAGGTAATTCCCCAGTTTTGCACTGCGCATCTTTACTGCGCATATTAGAAATTTAAAATGTTTACACATTTTTGTCATATTCTAGTAAGTGTTGAGCTCTCGAAAACATCAGAAAAAATAATGCAAAAAAGTAGTTTTCTTCATAATATATGGAACTTTTTGTTTAACTCGTCCCAGTCTCCCCTCGGAAATGGGGTAAAAAAGCACATGTTTTGCCTAGTTTATCCTAAATAAGTTCAGTTTATTGGAGACGGACAGTGGCTGACTTGTTACAAACATATATAATAATGGAAAACATTTCAATATATACTTGTTAATTACGTCTGTAAAGGACTACTGGCGTATTTGCTGGTAAGGCCAAGCTTGAACAAATGCCAAACATAAACTCACTTAGACTTGCGCTCTATACAATCATGCAGGACAAGATTGACGTACCATAAACGCGGGTTATTTTTGCTGGACTTCTCGTGTTTCCCTCTGTGCTTAAAGCTTGACAATAGACAGATAAACCTTCGTCTTCAGGCTTAACACCGGTAATTGTAAAAAGTCCAACCTTTACTGTTGTGTTAGTATCTTTCTTAATAAAATCAAAACTTGATATGGTATACCGCTGGTCATCTGATTGCTGAATAATTTTGTCATTCTTGTTACGCCATTCGATGCGCGGTGCTGGGATCCCTGTGGCGTTACATCTGAAAGTTGTATTATAGCCTGAGGTCACGCTTCTTTCTTGGTCGGGCGCCCTTACAATTTTCGGAAGATCTGGAAAAAAAGGATAAATTTTTTTAATGTTTTTGTTCGACTTTTTTTGTCTTCATTTAATAGAAATATCTGGTTGACCAATGGTATTGATCATTTTGTTATTTGTCACCCTAATACGTTCAGTAACTTGTTATCAATAAAAGCGTGATGCTTAATTTAAAATCATCCATGCATTACTTGCTGATCCATCATCATATCATATCATATCATGATATTCATCACAGTGTTATCCATCATCATAATATTCATCACCGTGTTATCCATCATCATGATATTCGTTGCCGTGTTCATGTTCATCATCATGATATTCATCACCGTGTTAACCTTCATCATGATATTCATCACCGTGTTATCTATCATCATGATATTTGTTGCCGTGTTCATGAACAATTATTCCAAGAGCGCGCGTTGGATATGAGACGAGGCGGGTAGCACCGAGTTGGCTAATAAATCATCTCATATACAACAAGTGCGAATGGAATTTAAAATTAGATTTAATTAGTTTTCTAAACTCTTCCATACCTAAAAATAACAGCTTAATTTTATTCAGAACCTATTTTTTGGCTTTGCCAATACTACAGTCAGTTTCCATACTTGGTGAACTCCGAATATGAGCTGATCACCGAGTTTGAATGAACCAATTAGAACGCGCGAATCGCAATATTCAAGATTAAAAATTAAATAACATCATGATATTCATCACCGTGTTAACCACCATCATGATATTCATCATCTCGAAACTTGTTAACACAATACTCATCACTTTGTTGTTCATCGCCGTGCTATCCATCATCGTGCTATTGATATCAGCATAAATAAGTTATTCATCACATCCTTAGTTCGATATCAACATAGTAGATCAGTGAAAAATAGAGCGTATTATCCACCAATATCAATCACACGTGGTGATATCAAAAACAGCCAATCAGAACGCACAATTTCCATATTTGATATGAAACTTTTCCTGCCGTTGAAACAACTTGTCAATCTACTATTTTTGTCCCCTGTGGAAACTATGTTTACTTCTCACTAAGTATATCATAAAAAGAGAATCGCTGAGCTCACTTGTGAAATATTTTTTCAACACTCGAAGATAAATTTCTATCTCCGCGCAGCCATTTTATATCCTCTATACTTTACTTTATGCTAAACTTTGACAGCCACGTTTCCAAGCCCCTTCCCATGCAGCCCAGAAGCGAAAAGAGAGGTCCTGGGAACGAAATTTGATACGTACGATGGTTGGATTTCGAATTCGGGGGTCGCAGCGGAATCTTTTCAGTATGATAATTTGTGATTCCCAGGTATTTTTCGACCAACGATTCATGATTCATTCATATAATTTCTTCATAATTCATGATTCACAGCCTGCGAGATGATGTGATTCATGATTCCTTCACATTTTTAGCCGTGATTCATGATTTAAGATTGATTCAAGATTCCGCTTCCACCCCTGATTGGGTTATAAAGCCTGTTGAGTGTTCCGACTACCAAAGAGTTGTGTAAACCAGTAGAATGACACTTACCAATTACAGAGACCTGTATCTTAAATACTCTGGATGAAACTTTTTGTTGTACTGTACATTCGTAAGTTCCTTCATCATTAACTTCTACATTGGCTATCTGTAGAGAACCATCAGGTAACAATTTTAGCCGTCCTTCACTACCAGCTGTGTTCTTTAAATTCAAAGTTACACCATTTTTTTTCCACGTGTAAGTTGGAACTGGGAAGCCATATACACCAAGTGTGATGTTGTCCTTCTTGTTGTAGTGAAGCTTTTGTATCTTTTGTGGGTTTGCAACAACTGTGACACAAGCGTATTGAAAGTAAGTTCGAAATCATTTTTTTTTTATTACTTATGGTAATTTAGTTTCGTTCCCCTTTATCTTGGGGTAAGATACAGTTCAATTCAATTCAATTCAAATTCACATAACACATAAGGAAGATACATTAGTGTGCCGATTACCTGAAATAACCATAAGGGCTAAACGAGTCAGGTAGCCAGTAACTACAGTAATTAATCTAAATGAGTCGGTACAAAACGTAGCAAGCAGAAAAATTTATAATCGAAAATTATTATAACGATAATCAAAATAATAAAACCAATACTAGAAGCAAAATAAGATAGTCCACACTAAACATTTCTCTAACATTTGCATAAATAGTATTTTATGTAGAAAACCAATATTGTTACCGTGACTATATCATTACTATTACTAATAGCCTTACTTCTTACTAAAATCAAGCAATGCTCTTAAACACAAATGCATATATGTATTGGAAAGGTTCATAAGCAGTATTTATTTATTTAAAGACCATGTCAAGCTTAGATTTTTACTTTTTGGATTAAAGCTGTCATCATCGGTGAACTCAAAATTCGAATAACCAAAGAAAATTTCCACGTCTAAATTTGTTTTTTAAACAAAAAAAGATTTGAGTGTAAATTTTGACCGAGCAAGCCGGGGACTGGTAACCTGGGACGTAGCAGCAGTGATTTACGTGGTTTTTGTTTTAAAATTTTCATTACTGTTAAAGAATGTCATAAAACTTTTATTTCAAACGACTTCAAGGGAATAATTCATTGATTAAAGTTATAACAATGTGACTATTGTAGCCAGAATCGAATTTTTTGAGATATAAAAGATTGTCTCTGCTTCATGCATCGTGCTACGTCAAATGCCTCCTGCTACGTCATCACTGCACGTTTCAAGTTTAAAAAATGTAACAGGAACGGCGAGAAAAGGTTTTATTATTATTAAAGGGTTCTACTTTTTATCTGGAACTTAAAAAAACCTTTATAGGGACTTTGAATTATATACTTCTCTTACATGGTATATCAACCTCAAGGGTTGCATTAGTTATATTTCCTCGACACTCGTACATTCCCCCGTCCTCTGCTGGGATAACATCTGCTATGACGAGAGTGTGAGTATCTCCACTGCTCTCCACGTGTTTACGACCACTTCTCCCAATCTCGTTCCCTCTCGGACCATACCAGCCAATGAATGCTTCTCCTGTTACTGTGCACGTGGGTTTGACTGTGGTGTCCATTATCGGCGATACTTTCGTAGGGTTTACTACTACTAGAGACTCTGTTATGGGGGGAAACGATGGTAGCCAGAATTAGAACAACAAAGATAGAGAGAAGGGGCAGTTGGGATGAGAAAGAGTGCTTTAGCAGCAACAGTTACAAAAGCAAGTATGAACAGGAATAGAAGCGCAAATAAAAAATTTCTACCGGCACGAAGAGAAGTACGTGCACATATTTGAGCAAGACCGAAAAAAAAAACAAGAGAAAGAGACAATAAAGAGTGCAATGGCAGGAACAGTTACAAAAACAAGTACGAGTATATGGGCAGGATGACAAGTACAAGTAAAAACACTAGAACGAACACGAAGGGGAAAGAGATAGTTTTTGCGTGCACATATTTGAACACGATTAGAAGTACAAGGACGAGACATTGCATGAGAGGAACGAGTAAGCAGACAAGAAAAAGAAAGAGACGATGGGTTGGACGAAAAGTGGGTGAGGACAAGAAAGCAATAAAAATGTAAGTTAATCCTTTAGAAACGGAATTTTAGAGAAGTAAAACTCAGCGAAAAGCTGTAGGGAAGAACAAGGGTAAGAAGATTAAGGAGAAAACAAGAAAAATGTTCGACGATGCTCTGAGACAAGGAGAAGGAAAAATAAAAGAAAAGTATTATCATAAAAAAGAGAAAATTGTTTGTTTGGTGAATACATTCGGTTTAATGGTGATAAGAGAATAATTAGTGTTTTCCCTCCTAATTAAGTATTCTTACCTTATAAAGATATGCAAACAAATGAAAACCAATATTTGAGTAATGTTTGATATACACATTAACAAGGTTATTAATTTGCCCTACGGTACAATATACAGATGCGTATGTATTTCTGTCAATAAAAAGTGGGTACGAAAACTATACTGAAACGACATCCGTAGTAAGCTTACGTAATACATAAATTTTTCGATCGTTTATAAAAAAGTTCTGACCTGAATATAACATTTCAGTTTTACATATAATGTTTTTCACCCTTAGGCAGTTTTGAAAAATTTAGTGGATCAAGAGTTTTATATTTTGCGAAAAACGCTATAAAATTAGAATTTGAATGATTTTTTCTTTCAGCTGTAAGTTTTGAAACGTTATTACCGTTTATTTTGTCTATCAACTTTTTGTTTGTTCGTAAAGTTGATTAAAGTTATGTTTGCTTAACATAACTATAGCGTGGTAAGTGTGACAGATATTGGAAAATTATATCATCCTGATCTCGGTATCAGAGGCTCTTGCGACCGCCTTATACCCTGCCAGGTCTATTCGGCGACTCGATCATAAGATGTCTTGAGTTCGGCGTCATTTTCAAACAACCAAATCAATATCACAAAGAAAACTTGCTTTTGCCTGTATGATTCAAGCTCGCCTGAGCATGTCCATTTTAAACACATAAACATTTTATTAGCTAGAGACAACTTAAGTCTTTTTTTCCTAACTCAACCTTAACACTACTGCACCGACGCATCATTGAACACAAATAGAGACGGCACTTTACTCGTAATGAATCTAAACAGCGTCGGTTTGGAATCATGCGAGCAAATTCTAAAATCATTTCCGGTTAAGAGTTTGTCCTCGAAAACCGAGACTTCTTTTTCAGCTATTGTTAACAAAAAGAAACAGAAAAGCTAAAGGTTATATTTTATTCTTAAAGGTTGTTAAATTTTTCCTGTTTTTAACGTTGAGGGCTGACCCACCCCTTCCTCTTTGGGTAGGCTTCCGTGCACGCCGGGCTCTCATTTGCAACCATCAATTACTCTACGAACTAAAAAATTATAATCTTCAATAAACCCTTCAATATCATGATAGGGTATAAAATATGGGTTAGTGCCATAACTGAACTGATTTTAAGAAAACTCGTCAGGACTTGCATGACCACTCAGGACTTCAGTTGAAAGAAAAACAAAATCATATCAAAGGTTTCAGTTTGTAAGAAATGGTGAAAGTGCTTCGTAAATCTCTTTCGAAAATGAAATGGTAGGAACGAACTGAAATGGTAGGTTTTCGTAAGTATTTGGTTGCTCAAGTTCTTGGCCACTTCAAACTTTACAACCTGCTAGAGTTAGTCAAGTTTTTCTCAGAAAAGACCTACCTCCTGTGATAAACATCACATAAAGAGAAAATACGGTCAAGATAATCCGCGAGAGCGCCATGTCTCACCAAAGGCTGTGGCAGAATACGCTCGAGACACTGTTAAAAGTCTTGGCCTCCAAAAAGGATTTAAGTGCGAAACTTAATGGGCGTCAAACACGTTGTACGGCTCAAGTTCAGTTGGTACTGTTTCTTATATGCGATTCCTTGATCCAAACTTGTTGTGCACAACTTTGACTTCTGCTAGGGAATGAATTCTTAAGGCCAATCTCGGAACTTTCGATGGCTACTTAATTAATATTCACTATACATAAGACCGCTATCATGCAATATTATACTCCCATCTAAAAAAGGAGGAAATAGCGGTCATGATTCGTTTCCTTTGTAAATGCAAAACACTGGAAGATATAAAACATTCCTATCAGCACACGTAAGGCTAAATTTAGCAATAGATGTCGTTAATTACGAAACAAGTGCGTAATATATAGAAAAGCACTTCCGCAAAGAACTTGGGTCGATTCCAAAAGGTCGCATATTTTTTTAAGTTTATGTCATTCTACTGCATGCAATGAGGAAAATTCTATTTATTTTGTAATAAGCGTGTAACCTCATAAATGTTATTATTATATAGATATGAGTGTTTTACTGCAAAACACCGGCGCCACTCGTGAATTCACACGGAGCTCAATCCGGGATACGAAAGACATACTTCCATGCCCTCACTATTGAAGATATCGCTGACGTAATTTCTTTGTCTTTCCCGCTCATTTCGGTGCAAACAAACTCTCAAGAGAAAATTACACGTTGCATTAACATATTAAGTTTATCTCCCCGTGGAAAAAATATTTCACGAGTGAGCAAAAACTCTTTTTTTCCACTCGAATGTTCGCACCACCGCTTACACCCTCTATATTTATTTTGTTCGTACAGTGTTGAACACTGTTGGTATTTGATAACATTTGATCAGTCGCCATGTTGCCAAATACTCAACAGGGAGACAAATGCTAGAGAAGCACGAACATTTTTTTGCCTTCAGTTTACCGTCAGGTTTTGATGTGTTTTCCATTATATTCCGAGAGCATAGCTTTAGTGTCATAATCACCCAATACTGCAACAGACTTTAACTCTGCCTATGTAAGCATTGCTAGGCGAGAGCATATAATATACTTAACGATAAGAATATCTTTCACTTATTCTTTCATCCTTTGAACTCACCTATATACCATTCTAAAACATGTCATTATCAATGAAAAACGATAATTGCTGTTAAGAAGATCTTTTTGTTCATCTGAATCACGATTTATTCACTTCTTAATTAAAGATAAAACGTTTAAGATATTTTACGATATTTACTTTTTCATCAGAAAAATTATACCCATTGGACAATCAAGAATAATTTTCCGTGCCTGCCCGCTGTTGGTGTATGTTAACATTTGATCAGTCGCTACATCGCCAAATACTAACTATGTCAAAATCACCCAATACTGCAAGAGATTTTAACTCTGCTTTGTAATCATGACTTGCTTAGTTTGGTAGATGATACCATAGTTAATATATTGACTGGTTAGGAAAGCCGGCAAACCTCAAAAGGGAAATACAAAGAATGTACAA
>JAOBAT010011260.1:0-10250 GCA_026413305.1 Hydrozoanthus tunicans | reverse complement strand
CTCCTCCTCCCTCCCTTTGACATTTGCCAGGTGTCTTGGGTTTTTTATGCCCTCCCAGGTACTTGGGTCGATTTGAGCAACACGTATAAAGTCACCCTTGCTGAAGTCTTTGTAGCGCAGCTGCGGTCAAGCTTCCGTCAGCGGTCAGCGTCTTATAAGCTGTAAATTGCGTCGCCAGAGAGTTTATCAGAAAAAGATTTCTGGAGTATGTTTTTCGACAAAAGAACTTGGAAGGAATAAAGTTTTATTTTATAAAAACTGCAGTCAGCATTGATAAATATTTACTGGTTTTGTGTGTTCTATCGTAGTGCCCCTCAGTTTCGCCGAGGTTTATTATTTCCAACTCACCTCCACTTTGAATTCGGACAATGAAGATTTGCTAAAGAAGTAAAGTAGCATCGCTTGTGTTTCTACGGACAATACTGTAAAATGCAACTATACCCGCTATTTTTTAGTAGTTTAACTTTTTAAGTACAGCAAGGCTCAAATTGGCCAGAATTTAAGAACAGTTTTAAAAGAACAAGCCGAGGCAGAATGAATAAAATGATTGATTCGCAGTTTTTCTCCTTTTATCACGGTGTGCACGTACATTGTTACAATTTGTTTTTCCAATACACTCAGGAGATAACAGCAATAACGACAGATAAGAAATAAAGATAGTGTTTTACGAAAAAATCTTGAGGCAGCGAACGTCGACTCGAAAATATGGCCGGGTTGAGATGCTGAATGGAAGAAAGAGAACCCGAAATTCTTAAATAAAGCACAATCGTTGTTTTTAAATAGCAATCAACTTGCGTTTTTACTCCTCATCTTATCTCATCATGATAGAGATCGAGAATTCTATTTTAAAGCATTTTATTTGTCAAGATGACGATTTAGAGGATTTTCTGATTTCCCGGCGGGTATTTAAACCCGCATTGTATTTTTGATGTTCCAAATTCCATTCCACACATTGTTGGTTACTGAAGATAGCTCTGCATTTTATTTTTCAGTTTCTATAAACAGCCTCTCTTTAACCCAAATCCCTAAATAAGGCACGAGAGATATGAGAGAATAGTCTTCTCCACACGAGATCATTCGGAATAGAATTCTATATATCAAAACAAGGCCTTACCAAATACAGTAGCCCTCGGGCTTTTCGATTCACTGCTGTGTTGTACATATGGATATCGATTCTGTTTCTCTTCCTGAGGGCATTTTAGAGCAAGTTTATTTCCCTTAAGTTGTTGTTTAGCATTTTAAGCGCGAGCATGCCATTTTCATCGTTTTTGGAATAGAACTTGCCATGATGCTATGACACACAGCGCGCAAACAAACCATTTTGACGTCACTTGAAATATGCATCTAATTATGAGTGTCTCAGTAGCGTGGTAAATGAAACTGCAAGATTCGTCCTCAAGATAAACTAGTAAATAGCAAAGTCAGAATCTATGTAGTAAATTAATCATTTTTAGGCTTTACTACTATTGACTAAAATACCTTACACTTTATATGGGTTTCTCGATGCCTATTTACCAAGAGAAATGTGTTACAGAATTCCTCAACAGCAGAAATTTGAAACAAAGAAGTAATTTCTATTTAAATGTTGATGCTGTTGTTGTCCAATTGGAACGGCATCTCCGATATCGAAAGTGTCTAACTCCAAGGGCAACAGTGCAGCTACCTTCTCATATTCCCAAATTTCAGCTTCTCATCTCTCTAACACATTTCATTCCACCATTTTTATTAAGCACTAAACCACATTCATTGGTCTATGTACGTTTTTATAAACACGAAGGGGATGTTTGGAGAATTGATAAAGAAACTTGAATGTCACGAGACGCTCATGTGTTTATATTGTGAAGTGACTATCAAACAAGTATGAAAAATCAGTGAGACGCGTAACTTTATTCTCAAAATCTAATTTCTCCTTACATATACGTCAAATGCTTATCTATATATACTCTCTTACGCTCTCGACCAATCGGCGCGCAAGATTCACTGGGTTTTGATAAATTGTTCTAATATTTAAATGGATTTAGAGTTTAGAATAAAACTAAGTGACTAGGCACCCGAAATAAATGTAAGGGATTTTTCTTGTCGAGTTCCTCTTATGTACTTCTTAAGGCATTTTAAAAAGTTCCTCGCCGGAGCAGAAGCCATCGGTCAAAGACTTCCACCTTAGTCAATTTTGAGTGCTAACTGAATATCTTTTAAAAGGATCGTAACGAAGAAAACGCCGGCTTCATAAGATACATACGTATACAAAAAATATCTAAGAACGTTTGAAATAAACGCACATGAAATCCGTAAAAGAAAAATTCACAAACATTAACACAGCAATGCAACAACGCATAATAAGGATTTCGGTACGCTTCCACTATATCTTCTTGTAACTCCTCTCCTCACCCGTTCATTCCAGCCTTTAACCTTCTTCTATATCTGCTACTGTCGTGTTTATCTCTTCCTCATGTTCTTACCTCCCCATTCCCGCATTCATCTCCTTCAGTATCTGCCAATTCCTTTACCTTTTTCCACAGGCGGCCCAGGCCGTGATAGTTATCATGAATACATTAAAATGCGACGTAATTAAACACGTCA
Source organism: Hydrozoanthus tunicans (assembly GCA_026413305.1). Lineage (NCBI taxonomy): Eukaryota > Metazoa > Cnidaria > Anthozoa > Zoantharia > Hydrozoanthidae > Hydrozoanthus > Hydrozoanthus tunicans. The sequence continues at coordinate 7,670 of JAOBAT010011260.1, read as the reverse complement.
ACGGTCGGTTAACTCAGTATAGTAACACAAAAGTCGAATCATGAAAGTTACGATAGTTATGAAGTGATAATAAAAGAAAAAGAAAATATTATCTTTGTCTCATTCATTAGTGTTTAGATATTGTTGATCTGGGGCCGTCAGAATGCTGACTTTGAGCTGTTTCGAAGAAAAGAACTACGGACTACTGTGTGATATATACATACTGGTAAGAAAAAAGAGCGAGATTCAATGTAGATTGATATTTAGTTGCCAGCCTTTCTCTCTTTTTTTTTCATTCGCTTTTTTACCTTTTTCCATATCCGCGATTGCCATTCCATCCTCTTTCCCCGCCCTCCCCTCCCTCTCAACCATCATCCTTGCTCCCATTTTTCCTCTTCCTCCTTCCGCTTCATCCCTCTCTTGACCATTTCCTCTTGCATTTAATCAAGTTCCATTCTCTACCTCCTAGCCTCATGCCTTTATCCCTGCTTTACCGCTCTTAATCCTGCTACTCTCCTTCTCTCTCCTAGTCTACCTCTTCTCACCTCTTTTTTTTCTCTACACCACTCTCTCCTCCCTCTGCGAATCCAACTTCTTCTTGTACCATTTCTTAATACTCTATCAGCCTTGCCTACACCACATCAAGGTCCTGGTCCTCTCATTCCTTCCTATTTCTTCTCTTTTTATCCGTTCCACCTTTCCTTTACCTCATCCAGGTCCTAGTTTCCTTATTGCTTCGTCCTTCTCCTCCTCGTATCCTTTCCTCCTTGCACACACATCCTCCAGGTCCTGGTCTCCTTATTGCTTCCTCTTCCTCCTCCCCCTTTAAAAACGTCTCAGCTAGATTCTGTTACTCCAATTCCTTCCTTTACCCCCTCCCCTTTCTCCTCTTTTATTTCTTCCACCTTCCCTACACCTCATCCTGTTCCTGGTGCTCTCATTCTTACCTCTTCCTCCTCCTGTTATTCTTTCCCCTTGCCTACATTTTGCCTAGGTCCTGGTCCCATTATTGCTTCCTCTTCTTCCTCCTCTTTTTCCTTCTTCATTGCCTACACCTCATGCAGGTCCTGCTCCACTCATTCCTTCCTCTTTCTCCTTTTATCTCTTCGACCTTCCCTACACCTTACCTGTTCCTGGATCCTCCTCTTTTCCCTTCCTCATTGCATACACTTCCTCCTCTTAGCCCTTCCGCCTTGCCTACACATCATCCTGTTCATTGTCCCCTTATTGTTTCCTCTTCCTCCTCTTCTTGTCTCTTCAGGCTGCTTACATCTCTTCCAGCTCTTGGTCCCCTTAATGCTTTCGCCAGCGATCCTCTTGTCCCTCAGCTCTCATTCTTTTCCTCCTTTTATCGCTTCCACCTTACCTGTGCCTCTTCTTGTTCCTGGTCCTCTTATTCCTTCCTATCTTTAATTTCTCCTCCTCTTAGCCCTTTCGTCTTGCCTACATCTCATCAAGTTCCTGTTCCCATCAATGCTTCTTTGTCCTTCTTTTATTCCTTCCACCTTGCCTACACCTCTTCTTGTTCCTGTTGTTTTTATTCGTTCCCCTCCTCTCCCTCTTCCTTTTATCCCTTAACCTCATTCAGGTCCTTCTTCTTCCTCCTTTTACCTCTTCCACCTTGCCTGCGCCTCTTCTTGATAAGTCCTCTTATTCCTTCTTTTCTTTCTCCTCCACTCAGCCCTTTCGCCTTGCCTACATCTAATCCAACTTCTGTTCCCCTCAATGCTTCTTTGTCCTCCTCTTGTAATCTCTTCCACCTTGCCTACATCTCATCCAACTTCTGTTCCCCTCAACGCTTCTTCTTTTTCCTCCTCTTACCCCTTCTGTTTTGCCTAAACCTCATTCAAGTCCTGGTCCATATCTCTGCCTCTACCTTTTTTTGTTATCTCTTCCTCCTTGCCAACACCTCATCCTGTTCCTCGTGCTCTCGTTCTTTCCTCTCCCTCCTCCTTTTATCCTTTCCGCGTTGCCTTCGCCGCACAGCAGGTCCGGGTCCCCTTATTCCTTCATCTTTTTCCCCCTCTTATCCACAACTACCTTGTGACTCCGAAAGAGCATGCGCGCTCGTAACAGGCATGGAGCAGCAACGAAGAGTCAAATGTCGGCAAAAGCGCTGGGCGTAGTTGTTTTCACAATTACCATGGCGCAGGATATCCTCATCAGTAACTACATAACAGCTCCCCCATATAAGAGCACAAAACACCAATTGCAATTCATCTGCCAGCTCCTAGAAAGTCCTACAAACACTTTTTAGGCTTTAGTGATGTGTTTATAATTGATGAAAAGTTTGAAGACTGGCTTCTTTTTTTACTGTTTTTTTTTTCTTGACTTCTGTGTACTACACATCACTGTACAAGTTCTGCAAATACATTTTGCATACATTTTTTGAGAGCGTACATGACTTGATAACCGTCATTGATTTTTCATGTACCCTGTACTCTGCCCATGCCCAGTAATAAAACAAAATACAAAAATGGCAGAGTGTTGCGGTACGAATAAAGATATTGTTAATGTTTTGGACTTTGTTTTTGATTTCGATAGAGAAAATTAAGTCTCGGTTTCATATGAGCGTCTCTGTTATTCCAATTGGTTAGAATATTTTATAACCTGACTTGTAAAATCTTAAGTTAAACAGTTTGTGTACAAATCGTTTGAACGATCTTGAAATGGAAAAAGTTAAGTTTATTTTTTGAGCCGCGTTTCACATTTATGTAAATTAAATAAATTCTTTAAGGACTACACGACGCAAGGTAATCTGGTTGTTTAGAGATGCATGTAACAGATCTAACGTCACTCTCGGTGTTTGAAAAGCCGGAAAATCTGAATTGTATTATGGGAATATTATTTTGGGCAGATTTCGAGTAGCTGTGCTGCTCTTTACAAGCCAACTCACACGGCTAATCGTAATATTTCCAATAAACCTGTCCAAAACTGACGTTGTTGTTGCTGTTGTTGTTGTTGTTCACATTTTATATCTACTTTTAGTACTGATACTCCTCATACAGCATGTGCTTCAGCAGTTTTATTATACAAGCTGCAGTGGGATATTGAGCGACATTGAAATGATAAAATGGATATCCCAACTACCAACGGTGGGGCTCAACGCGTGTGGTGATACCAAATTTCAGCCAATGAGCTTTAGGTATTTTCGCGCTCTCACAAGTTGCACTGCAGTTTAAATAATACTGAGAAATTGCACGGCTGCACGCCGGATAAGAACTCTATATTTTCGTGTTGAAATGATATCGCACCCGTTTACTGCGCTCACTCGATCGTGAGGTATCATTTCGCCACTTCAAGATAAAGTTCGAATCTCCGCACGGCCGGTCAATATCTTCTATTTTTCAAATGCGCCTTGGAAATGAACTTCTAAAGTTAGCCGAAACTGAATCTTTTCAGTATTAATCTGGGAGAAATTCAGGTTTCATAAAACGCGGCATGTAAGGTGAGGAAGGTTCGTGCAGAGAATAAGTAGGTACAACGTGGTTTAATTGACTTAACTTTTTCCATTCAAACTTTCTTAAGGGTCATGCATTCCATTGAAATAGAACCTGCACCTAGTTTTTTGTCAAACTTTCCTCATTTGTCAATCATTATATGTAAACTGATAAAATGGGATAAAAAAGGGGTGTGCCCGTGTTAATTTTTGAGATATGATTGATACAAATACCCCTTTCAGGGCTATTTTTCTGTCGTTGTAAGCTTGAAATTAAAACTATAGATTCCTCATGTGGCCAACCAAGACCACAACCAAGTGCGTAAGGGAAATAAAGGAAGACAACGTAAAGAGTTCTTCTGAATTAGGAGAATAATTTTCTTTTGATTTTCGCAAAAACATTTATTGTAAGGAGGCATTTTTGTTGGCTTTTTTGGTTTATATGTTTCCAATACCTCAAAAAACAGTGTATTCTTGTTTTATATTTTTCCATACTTGCAACACTCAGATTTTTCCTATTTTTCTCTTTTCAGAGTCCTGTTGAAATTTGAGTGATTGGCGAAAAAAAAATTGAGGGGTACCCGTGCTTGTTTAAGAGAAAGTCTATGAAAACTGGCAAAACATGTGCTTTTTTAACCCATTTCCGAGGGGAGACTGGAACGAGTTTAACAAAAAGCCCCATATATTACGAAGAAAGCTACTTTTTTGCATTATTTCTTCTGATATGTCTTCGAGAGCTCAACATTCAATAGAACTTGACCAAAGCGTGCAAACATTTAAAAATTTTTAATATGCGCAATTACCTTAAATAGGACTAACTGGCGAGATGTACTGCCAAAGACAAGATCAAAAGCCTGGGCAGCCTGTGCGTAAATTGTCCAATGAACGAAGGCTCGTTAAAGATTACACGCTTTCTCAATTTTTTACGCCGAGGCCTAGTTCGTCTGCACAATTTTCCGGTTGGATTTGAAACGGCGTTTAGTATTTTTACAGTTTTGTCTTCCGCCCACACTACTAACACTAAAAGAACTTTTTGTAAACTCTTCCTGAAATTGTTTGAAAAGGAAAACTCTGAAAACGAAAAGATTTTGTGTTAGTGAGGACAAAGAACTTTTGAATCCGTAACTTTTACCAAGTTTAGATTTCTTGTCATTCTAAAAATTTCTTGCCATTTGTCTAAGACAACAAGACCAGTACAAGTTGTCTTTCCTGTCTTATAATTGGACATGGCGGACAACCCTAATTTTGCTTTGTTATTTGCATACTGCCTACTAGCTTTTTCAAACGAATATTGTACGCCAGCGCAACAAGAATAGATATATTCAGTCATCAGTAAGTGATAGTAAAAGAGCAATAGCACATTATGGGCCTCAACAAAACAGATGCTTCTGGCTTCGCGTTCGACGAACTTGTCCCAGACAAATGCAAGAAATTTTAGAATGACAATTAAGAAGGAATCGCCTTAAGTTAACAAACTTTCACTGCCACATATAGAAGGTGAAACAACCAAAATGAAATATCTACGCAGTTGCTGTTTTGATTCCCCAAGCCATACAGCTATTAGACGCTGGGCATTACTTGCTTTGGACTTAATCCAAAGGTCGTTGTATTAGCAGCGAAGCTAATAATTTCAAGGTGAATATGACAACTTTCAATAGCCTTAATCTGTTATTGACAAACATGTTACGGCGTCCTACGCCATCATCAGTGTGAAGTACATTAGATTAATTTTCTTAAATAGCATCAAATCTCGTGCAAATGTAACATGGAATGTGAACTATAATTATTATTATAAAATAAAGAAAGTAGCATGCATGACTCAAAGAAAACAAAAACAAAAGACTAAAGAGATAAAGAAAGCCCAGCATGTGTGACTTGTTGATTTAGCACGGGGTTAAGCCATTTGATGTGCTTTGCTTCCTTAAGTTTACAGTGTCCAAAATTTTAAAACACTCTGCTGAAGAGGCTTCTAGGCATTTGGTCGAAGCATTTAAGTGCTTAAATATATGTGACGATTTGTCACTAGAAAGGTGTGCTTGAACGCGTGTCTTGAAATGCCTGACCGTTTGGCCAACGTAGCAAGCGTTACAGCTTGTGCAAGTAAATTTGTAGACGACACACGACTCCTTTGGGACCGGATCTTTCACCGTGAATAAACTGCCTACTTTACAAGTTGTAAATGCTAATTAAATGCCTTTGCAACGTTGTTTTACTAATTTTTTTTTTCCGTGCTATGGTGGAGAAGTTACCAATAAATGGGATTTTATAATAGCGAATTTTATCATTCTTATCCTGTACTGAGGGTTTTGAAGATCCAAGTAAATCTTAATGCATTTTTAAACTGACGTGTAACCATAAGGCCAAATTTCAGACAAATCCGTCGATGGCGGAAGCAAAACAAACTATTAGGGGGGTAGGGGTGGGGGTGCACACTTCGGAATTGTAACAGTTCATTATAAAATCTGAGATTCCTTTTCAAAAGTTATTGTTGTTAGCCAGAAATTATTTAGAGGGAGGCTTACCCCCAATCAAACTATTTGGGGGACCAGTGCCCCCCGGCCCATATGAAATCCTCGGTATGGTCCTTGTTTAATTCTGCTGGCTTTTATACAACGAGCTGAGGTCAAGTGACTGAATTCCACTTCGAAATGAAGCCCAAAATCCACACCACGTATAATCGTACCGCGCATGCTCGGGAACGAGGTTCTGCGTCGCAGCAATAAAAAGTATTTAAAACGAACTTGTACACGCACAGCACTTAAGGCGAGAGTACACTGAAACTTTTGTTGGATAATAAGTATTGAAAAAGATATTTGAATAAGAAGAATATTGAGTGAAATCAGCAAAACGTTCCTCCTGGCGAGGGACTAGTACAGCTTTGGTTTGAGAACGGTTTGGCGTTTTTACATCAAGTATTAACTAGTACTTCAAAACTAATTTTTAAACTTCCAAATAAATCACCAAATTCTCTTTAACAATACCAACCTTCAAGAAAAAAAAATACAACTCAAAATTCATTCGAAAAATTCTAAAATATTCAAGGTGATTCCCCTTCACGCCATCTGTGTTATAAGCGACACGATTCTGCAGATTCAAATCATGGACGGAGATATCGTACGAAACATGAGGAAAAGTGGCCATAACTGAGCACGCTTTAAGTGTAGCTGCGCCTTAACCCTTTAATCCCTAAGAGTGCCAAAAGATGAGTTTTTTAAATCCCCCCAACTTAAGTCCATGGTATTCCTATGAGAAATTTGGGAGAATTTCTTAATTCATCTTCCAGAGTTTTTGGTGGATGATCAAATCTCATATTCTCAGTACTAACTGGCTTGTTTTCTTTTGTTTACTGTAAGGAGAATTTAGATGTTGACAAATGCCTTAGGGCTGAAAGGGTTAAAGCGATGCTGCACTGATAAAAATTAGCTCAGAAAAAATATTTTCATATCGAAACAAGTTTTAAAAATTCTTCGCGTTTCCTCAGCTTCATTATGTTTTGTTTGATCTTAAATGATTTCGGGCATTTTTTAGCCTCACATCCCTAAATGAAAAAAAGGTCCTTGTAAGAGAAAAAACTTATGGAAAAAGGCTAAAAAATCTAAATCGTTGAAGCCTCGTGAGAGCATTTGCATCATTAAGTGCTTGTGTTGAGAGATATTTTTACAAACTAATAATTCTAAAAGGATCCTCTCCCGTTTGGTAAATCCAAAACTATCATTTCAGTTGTTATAACTTAGTTTCGCTCTAATTCGGCGCTATTGATGTATCATATCAGGCGCGTACGCAGGGGGGGGATGCACCGAGTGCAAGTGCCCCCCCCTACCCCCACCTGATAAAAAGGTCCGCTCAGTCAGATCAGATACGGCAAGAGATGAAATAAAAGAAAGTGGACGGCGTTCAGGTCGGTACTACAAAATGTATAGTAGATGTTTTTCGACTTTTTCGTGTTCTCTTATCCATATCGTTGTTTAAAAAAAATAAATCAACGGAATGAAATCAAGTGTTTCGAAACAATTTCGAAGTCATCACGTGCGTTCAGAAGATGTCACTGCCACTTTTGTGTCAAGTTTCATGAGCACGCGCGTTGCACATGGAAAAGTCCATAGCACAAGTCAATTACTTGTAATCTGATTCAGGTATAAAACAAAAAGTTTCGTTTTATCCTGGTTAATTATCATTTGTTGAACAATGGGCCGTCCGGAAAAACGCGAAAGGGAGCAGAAGAGAGCGGCAGCCACTTGCCAGAGGCTAGATA
>JAOBAT010011238.1:0-10252 GCA_026413305.1 Hydrozoanthus tunicans | reverse complement strand
CAGGTTTGGCTCAAATTTATCCAAAGGTTATGGATTGGCAGCAGATTCAAATAAAATGCAAATTTTTTGGAACCCCACATTACGTCATCAGTTGAGAACTTTAAATGTTAATATTTCAAGAACCAGAAAAGATTTTGAAAAAGCTTTTTTCACCGCTAGTCCTAAGTTAGCAAGGTCTAACCACGGAAGTAAAACATTTTTCGCTTCATAGGCACTTTAAATATTGTAATCTGCCGTGTTGCTGCTGTATTTTTAAAATAAACCAACACCTATCTATTAACCTCCCTTTAGCAAGTAAATCCTTTTTAAGTTTGATAACTCCTTATCTTATAATTACTGTTATAGTATAATCTTATTTGGTTGGTTTTGAATATATGAGATTTGACCATCTTTCACGAACCAAGCTAATGGCGAATTCCGACCTGATTATAGTAGCGTATGCAAATATATTGTAAGAGTTTACAAAATGGTAGAATATTTCTCATACCAGGTTAAAACAGTTTTGTTTACTTCAAACACAAGACCTCAAACAAAATCAGTCTTCAAGAAAAGCACTTAAAGTTTTGAAAACAAATCATAGAACAGACTCGGTTTTGTAGGTAATCGAGGACTAGAAAGGTTCCCATTTTTTCCCATTTAAGAAGCGAGACGTGTCCGGGAAAAAGGTCACTCGTTTTTTTTAAGCCCACTTTGTGTTTTTTTTTACCATGGATGTTCTTTTTGCTATTTTAAAACACCAAACAATTACTTTATCTTCAACAGGTTTGAACTGGCAAAGTCATCAGTAAAACGTTCAATAGTATACCCATCTCATATCTATAGGTACGTGTGTGTTGAGTTAGTGTTTCCAGTGATATGCAACGGTTAAAGATTGTTTGACCATTATGAAAGACTTAAAATAAAGTGCAAATGAAGTAAAAAATGATATTTCTTCCATGGGGAGAACTTGCTAAATGAGGAATAGCGGTGAAAAAATTTTGTCAAAATTGAGATATTTTAAAATATTTAAAATTCTCAACTGATGACGTCACGAGTGGGTCCGACAAACTTGCATTTTTTAAAAATATGCTGCCAATCTATAACCTTTGGATGTATTTAAGCCAAAGTTAGGTTGCTGGTGTATCTCAACGTAGACAGATCATCAGTTTAGAATTGGCTTGAATTTATCCAAAGGTTATGGATTGGTAACAGACTTAAACAAAATGTAAGCTTGTTTGAACCATACACGACACCATCAGTTGAGAACTTTAAATGTTAATATCTCAAGAAACAAAGGGTTTAGACAATTTTTTTTCACCGCTGGTCCTCATTCAGCAAGGTCTATCCACATTTTTTTTTCACTTCATATGCACTCTAAAGCTTTTTTCCCGTTTCCTCAACAGCGAACTACCCAGTCCAGCTGAATTAGAACCGTATTTTAGCGCACAACCGCCGGACACAATGGAGACTCATTTGATTGTGTGTGTTCATGGCTTGGACGGTAAGTGTGTGTGTGTGTCCAAAGTAAAAAAAAGTAAAGTGGTGCATCAATATATAGCGCCCTTTCCATTTACATGCTCAAAGGCGCTTTACAATGGTAAGTTTATTCCCAGCATATTAGTGAGATTTAACACCGCGTTTACGTGAGACGGCAAACGGCCATTTGCCGTATTTCTGTCTTGTTTTCTTGGTTTTAGCTTCACGTTGACGTGAGCTTCGAGCGCAAACACCCGAGCGACTCGAATTCTCTCGAAACTAGTGTCGAGTAAGTTAAAAGCGTTTAAAATCTTACTTTGAAAGTACATATTAGCAACGAAAAAAGTTTTTCTCCTGTTTGTGTGTCATAATTAACCGTTGTTTGATTCCCGTTGATAAAAATTGCCGACTGGCACTATCTGAACGATTCCTTGTGTCGTTTCTTCAATTTAGTTAATTGAACACTAAGCTTAACATCCCTTTACCTTTTTTACGTCTTAAAATCTATTTTTATGCTTGAAAAAAGATCAAAAAGTCTCACGTAAACATCAAACGCGAAAACCCTTCGCTTGGTGTGCAAACGGATTAGCATCTTTACTGTCTTTTTGCTTTCCTCGAGTTTGAACTAACTACGGAATTTTCGATATCAGATTTTTTTGTCCAAAACTATGGAACTCCATTGAAGAATCTATAAAAGCATCAAGTGCATCAGGCAGGGGTCTTTAGAAGCACCTGCCAGTAAAAAGCATACACTGCCCTTTGAACTGTTACCGTAATCTATGTAATTTTCCTGTATTAAGGCGACCTGTCTCAATTAGCCGTCATGGTTATATACCTCTTTGGTTACTAATCTATGTAGTTTTCCTGTTTTATGGCCACCTGGTCCAATTAGCCCTAACAGTTATTGTCTCTTGGGTAATTGGCTTAACTAACTGAGGACAATGTGCTTCATGGAAAGTGGTTGCTTAAAGGAGCAATGTCCTTACTAGGGAGACTAGGTTCTAGTGAAAGATAACTTGATTTCGGGATGGCCTAACCCGAAATCAAGTTTATTTCTTAGAGTGGTAAAATACACTGAATCTTATCCATCCTAAAGTTATATTTGTTGTTTTTGACCTAAACAATAACATTTCACCTCTTCTCTATCATTTCTGTCAACATTTCTTTTTTTTTTTCTTCATTTACCCCTTTAAATTAAGGGTTGAATATCAAAGTTTTGTTACAGTAAACGAGACACTCATACTATGCTTTGTAAATTTCAGGAAACAGTGGCGATTTAAGGCTCCTACGCTGTTATCTTGAAATGGCTTTACCTTCGACGCGATTAGATTTTCTTATGTCCGAAGTTAACCAGGTATTTAGAAAAATATTCAAAGTGCCTACGACAGAAAAAAATTGTTGTCTCAGTGGATAGATCTTGCTAAACGAGGAATAGCGGTAAAAAAATTGTCAAAATCTTTTACCGTTCTCATGATATCAACATTTAATGTTTTCAACTGATGACGTCTGCCAATCCATAAACTTTGAGTTGAATTTTAGCCAAACTTGGACTGATGATGTATGTTGGGATTTTCTTTAGAATAGTTACTAATTTTTGTTGTCATTGCAGATTTACAGCAAATGTCAAAAAGCTGAAAATTTGCCTTCATACCTTGTGAAGGTCTATATATCCTTTGAAGTAACAAAATTTTTTTGTCATAGGCACTTTTACTAAATGGTAACTCTGACTTTCGGTTAATAACCAAATTTCCAGCGTTTTGATTGGCTGAACTTAGGTCAATAAGCTACCGTACAGACTTTTTTGAGTTACGGACTTCAAAAGTCAAAACAATGTCCGGTGAATTTTATTATCCGCTCGAAATTACAAGTATTGAAGATTTAAACAGCGCAACTGACCCGAGAAAAGTTTTGTCAATTTGAACGTTGTTAACCAGAGCGAATAGATTGAGCTTGACATCTGTAACTGCCTAAACAAACATAGAACAATTTCAAATTTCATGCTTTGAAGTTTTTAAAACTGTTATCGCACTTTCGAAAGCATCCACTTGCTGTAAAATCGGTTTGACAGCCTTTTCTAAACCAATCAGATTTAAGCATTTTATTGACGTCACTTGTTTACGTCCCAAAACCGTCAAGTTTGTCGACGATGTGAAAATTGAAGTTCAATGAACATTGTGGAGAATATTTTTACAAGAAATAAATGCTTTTTAATCAAACTAATGAGCTTCGCTCGGTCTGTACAGTGAAAGACCTCGGGCAAAATATTCTCCCGGACAGACCGAGCAAAACAAGGTTATTAAGATTTTTTATGTGTCATACAGAACAAGGCACTTGGTAGAAGTATGAATGAGAAAATGCGAATGATCAAACGACTAATGATACAAGTTAAATTTTCCCAACCTTGTTAATCAAAAGTATATGTTCTAGTTAGGAGAGAGACTCGAGATGTCAAAGTAACATTAAACGCTCCACTTACTCGGCTGTTCGTGAGGCTGCGCACACAAAAAAAATCATGCCATCTCGTTGTGTTTTCGAACGACGAGATTTTCAAAAAAGTCGGTGTTTGGACTACGGGATTTGGAAAACTTGCACGCGCGAGTGAACGCGCTCTACATTAATTTTATAATCCATGGTAAAAAGCTGTCCTTGTGAACCGCTCAATCGGTACCAGCGCCTCGACCTTTATACGAGCCATAATTTGAATATTTAAGATTTAATTCTAATCGAAAAAGGACTAGAACTAAACTGGTAGTTTATAAATCTACCAATGCCGCAAGTCTATTTTTTCCGAATTGCTAAGTGTGATCAGAAACCAATATTTATGTGTCGCCAGCTAGAGACGAACTAGCTTGGTAGGTCAAGTGTCCGTCTGCTTGCGTGATGCAGATATTACAAATTGGTCCACTGTAAACACAAAAAATGCTACGACTTAAACAAAAAAACTTACCCGAGAGCAGTTATTGATCAGAAACTCCGAAGAACAAAGTCTTAGAACCACCAGTGAACGTAAAATATCAACGTTCGTTTTAGAAGCAAATACACCATTACTTGCCGTCCCTGATTTATTAGCAGACGTGAACGTCTCAAAAAAGCAGTTCTGGGAATCTCCCCTACCGACAGGGCATCCTAAAGACCTCAAACCAGAGAAACGCCAAGTGTTGCTGGAAAATCTAGCCGTTGGACGCAACAAATTCATTTTGAAAGAAACCTTCGTTTACTTTTTCCGCTCAAATATCACGGAAAATAAAAATATTCCAGCTGTCCAAACTTGCTTCAAACAGGCTGCAAACCGGCTCGTGCAGTCGTGCTAGTTCATGCACAGGCAGCCCAGACGCACATATCAGTGTGGTCCTAACTTTTTTCCGCTAGTGTGTTGATGTTTTATAGCAGGTTTTTATCAGGTATTTGAAACAATTTTGTTGTCCTTTGGGTTTTCTTAGCTGCCTCGCTCAACTCAGCTAGAGTCAGTAATTGCAAACAAATACTGTAATTTCTTAAAAGGCTTCTGTTAGGGTTATGACCGGGTAAAATAGACAGGGTCTTGTAATTTTTTGGCTGAAAAATAACGGGTTTTGAAAAGTAATTGGTTGAAGACGACTGGTTCTAGAAAAGTAACTGAACCGTTTTAAAACCGGATTTTGTAAAAATTACTAGCAATTTCATGGAGAACAATGAAGATAAATATAAAATCGACAAACAGGCTGACACATTAACCATTTCTGGTCTGATAATTTAGTTTTTCGCACTTTAAAATATTAAAATATGTCAACACTTCAACATAACACTATTCTATCACCAATTATAATTTAAACATTTTGACAGCTAGGTCCCTAACAGTGAAAAAACGTTTTTGTTTTTAATTTGCTTCAATGATCATGTATATACACCAAGAATAGAACGAAGTACTTAGAATTTGCCTGTGATTTACTAAACGCCTTATTCAAAAAACAATTTTTTTAAGCTTTAAACCGGGCAACAGCTTTTTCTTAATTTTAAAGAAAATGTTTTCGGAAAGAAATAATTCTTATGAAGTACCCCCAGGCTGATTTATGTACCACACGCTTGTCTCGAATTTCGAGGTGAAATTTTGCCCGAGGGCACGCAAGTGCTGACCGATCGAATCTCATGCATGGAATGAGTTGCCAGAATGAAGCTGAGCGAACGATAGTGTTAACTGGAATTTTTACAGCCGGCATAATTTCCGAGAGACGATTTCCAGTGATGATTAAATGCGAAGTATTTCTTGTTTATTCTTTAATGTTCAGTTAAAGGTCGAAGTTCAGTAAAGTTTTCAAAAAAAATAAGCTATCAAGCCCGAGCCTCAGCTTGTTCTTAAATTGTTCTTAAATTTTGGCCAATTTTAGCCTCGTTGTTCTTATAAAGTTGTTCTTATTTTTAAAAAAAAGCGTGTGGTGAAGGCTTACTGATATCTTACATCTCCAAGACTTGTAAACTGAATCTTGAAACAAGAAAGAGACTATCTAATCGGCGCGGGTCGCGGGTCGCGGGTATTTTTTGTGTTTTTTTAATTTTTTAGCAGAGCACCATACATAGGGAGGGGGTTTAGTTAAAAATTTATGGCTTGAATTCCGAGCACCTCACGCATTTTTACAAATAGGTTGCCATAGCAACTGCGTTTCCTATCAAGAAATAGAAATAGAATATCTCATAAGAACGGAGATACGACTTGATGTGACGTTAGAAAAGTAAGTTTTACGAGAACGGGGCATTTCTGAGTTAACTCGGTCGTGATGGTCGTCGCGGGGAAAGTAAAATTAGTTATTTTTTTTGTACGTGTATGGAAACAAGAAAATGTCAGAATCTTAAGCTTAAAAGCTGTCACAAATATAAACGAACAAAGAAAACAATTCTGTGACTAACTTGCAGTATTAAAAATAAAGAAAAATGAAATAAAGTCTGGTCATTTTTTTTTTGCCCGAAAGGAGAGAGGAAAAACTGCTGGTTGAAAAAAGAGAAAAAAATGTTCCGGAAAAAACAAGATTTGAACTGACAAAATGCCACGGACCGAAAACGACACTATACCCGCGACCCGCGACACTTTACCCGCGACCCGCGACATTTTACCCGCGACCCACGCCGATTCGATAGTCTCAACAAGAAAGAGGGAACGCAAAATTGAGAGAAAGAGAAACAACACAGTATATAAGAGGTCAGTACATGAATACGATTGGGAGAAGCTAATTAATGCTAGAGAATTTAAAAAAAACTTGCACGTTTCTGAGCTCGAGAAGTACCTCTTGCATCATGGGCTATCTGTAAGTGGCAAAAATGCTGAAAAGATTTGAAAAACCACCTGCATGTTCTTCGCAGTGAAGATTACCAGCGTTTGAGTGACGAAGATAATATAGATACTGAAAGTAATACAGAAATGACAAATGAAAGTGTTGAGGATGAATTTAAAGTGACTCAAAGTGAGGATTACATTGTTCTGGCGTAGTTGATAGGAGCTGTCAAACAATAGAAATAGACACTTTAGCTAATCCTGAAAGTGATGCAGAACTGAGATACTCGCATGAAGATAATTTAACTTAATTTAAATCAAAATGATTGTTTGTGGGAAATTTTCAAGGTGAAAAAGACGACGAATACTTTAATGGAATTTAAATTTTTAAAAATGCATAACCTGATGCACGAGTTTCAGGATTTTCCATAATTTAAAATTGAAAATATGTGGCCTTGGATGAGCCGACCGTGGTGGAAATTATTTTACAATAATGGGGGGTTGTACATTTTTATTTAAAATAGTCACAAAAACCCTGAACAAATTAAGCGTCGGGGATACGTACCCCAGAATGAAAATATAAAATAGAGGCTCAAAATAGTCAATCACGCTAAGAAACAGTTCTTTTAATATTGAAACGCTAAAGATGATATTTGCAACAGCATAAAAACTTTAGAACATTTAATTGTTTGGAAATTCAATTTTTCCGCCGGATGATTAAGTTTTTGAAAAGGTCTTTTTTTTCCGAAAAATCAACGGTCGGAATATGAGCGTTATTAGGTAGCATTACCAAAACCAGTTACGGAGTAAGTAACGGCAAAAAAAAATACCGCTCGAGGGATAAAATTTTAAGAAACAAGATGTAAACAAAAATTCCTACTTGAAACTATATTAATTTACAGGCTTTTTTTATAACTGAATCAGTAAGTTTTACCGAGGCTCGTTGTTCAGTAATTTTTCGGCCATTTGAGCATCAAATTGTTCTTAAACTGTTTTTATTTCTAAGTGTGGTTTAAATCGAATAAAAACAAAGCCTAAGTATTGCAATACTCGTACATCTGTTGGAAAACAAATTGTAAGGACTAATTTCGGGGCAAGTATATATACGTGTACTGCGAATAATTTAAAGGAATGACTTATTAACAGAGAGAAACTGCAAATTGTTTCTGTGTTGCTATAAGCTCGAGCCCCGAGTCTAAGCTTTTTCTTAACTTGTTCTTAAATTTTGGCCAATCTGAGCCTCGTTGTTCTTATAAAGTAGTTGTTATAAAAAAAGCGTGTATTTATTTATTAAAATAACTAGACGCCGTATATATGGATGTTTGTCAAGTAATTGTGATCGTACTTCAACAGTTTCGCATATACACTAATGCAGGGCTGGCGGAACCGGTTTGATCGGCCGGACATGGCCGAACTTACTTTTGAACTTGGTGTCATTTTTTATGTTTAAATAAGAAGTTCTGAACTTTTTTTAAATCAAGTGTATGCTACAAAAAGGCGGGATCATAACAAGATTGCGACTGCTTAACACGTGAAGTTTCTGTCGTAAGTGTTGGTTCTTAATTTTTTTTCGGTTAATCTCTGAAAATGGGCCAGATGTCTCGGAGGAACACGCCCCCGGACCCCCCTAGGTTACTGACGCGCAGAGATCACAAGGCCTCTATACAAGCTTTCATCCCATTCTTACTTGGCAACTGAAGTTTTTTTTTTTCAACCATTATAAAAAAAAGGAAGTTATCTTAGTGAATTCAATGTAAATTGAAATGAGATCTCAGAGTCTTTTTATTTCAATTTTCAGCGATACATCATTTGTGATTACAGTTGAACCCCGATAACTCAAACCCTCGGTAACTCGAATTCCCTTTGATTTGGCTCATCAGTTTAACCCTTATAACTCGAAATCCCTTTAATTTAAAATCGAAACCGGTACCCCGCTTATTCGAAGCGATCTTTACTTCCCTTCAGGCACTTTTCTTTGTAATTTTACCCTCAATAACTCGAAGTCGATTTTCACTTTTGCGGATTAATGATTATGTGGGGCATTTCTGTCGCCGAACGAGAAAGTATTTTTCTAATTCTACATTTGTACATAGGATCATCACTAGCCGAGAATATCAGTTCAGTTGCGTTGATATCACTTTAATATTGATATGAGAAACCTTGCATGTCAAAGCTGTAGTGACAGCAATGACGTTAAATGTAAATACAGTTGAACCCCGATAACTCGAAATGCCAAATGAAATTGAAAGTAGTTCGAGTTATCGGGGTTTCGAGTTATAGGAGTTTTGAACAAAGATATCAGAAACACCTGATTAAAGTGCATTTATTATTTTTCTGCATGTTTTATTGTAAGTATTTGTAATAATGTAGAGTACAAAATGAAAAACAAAGTAAGAGCATGAAAATTAAAAGTATTGTTAAGAAGTTGCTCTTCAAAATGTTGAGCTGTGTTAAAGCTCGCTTTAAAACTTTTTTTTCAGTTGAAAAATTTATTGGCATGATTGATTTGGCAGGGAAATTAAAAGTAATCCGTCATTAATCCTTGGCGTTATTTCAAGTCCACCGCACATTTGTGCGATAGCATGCAATTTTCGTCGCATGCGATTGAAATTGTTATCGCACATTCACCGCACATGTTTTCGAGAAGATGCAATAACCTCCGACAAGGTGCACTCACTTTTAACGAAATCAAACATGTTTGATCCATGCGATAGAAATTGCATCGCAGGCCCCCGCACACAGAAGCGGTGTGCTGCAATTTTGATTAATATATTGCATGCGACGAAAATTGCATGCTGTCGCACAAGTGTGCGGTGGGCTTTAGCAGCCATTCTGTTTCTGTCAATAATGTTGCACAGCTTCTCGATGCCGGACTTATAGCTTAAAGTCAACAAATAAACCATAATTGATTGTTTAAGTTTAAAAATAGACTGCATGTGTCAAACACACCGATTGCCACTGAAGCTTCCAATTTGTATACATCGAAAAAGTTGTCCCTTTGAAAGGTCACTCTCCTTTTAAAACTGAACTCCGTCCGAGCCAAGTTTGTGTTTCCCAAGAAAGCAGTTTGCGTCGTGTCGCAAGCAGCTCTAAAATGATCGAGCATGATAATCCACTAAAGTGAAAATCGACTTCGAGTTATCGAGGGTAAAATTACAAAGAAAAGTACCTATTAAAATTACAGTATATATGAGGCAATTCCAAGGGAAACCAGTTTTGCTTCGAGTTAGCGAGGAATTCGAATTACCGAGGGTTTGAGTTATCGGGGTTTAACTGTATTATTCAGACTTCTTTGTTTCATTTTTGTGGTCACTCCCGTCTTATAAGACGGGGTGTATCACTATGTTGTCGGGTCTGTAAGCAAGCAAGAGTGAGTGTAACACGACCGATAATGCGTTGCGGCAAATTAAATATGGCGGACGTCACGTTCGATGGCTTCCGACACTCACGGAAATAAAATGCCAACAAATCGCAATCAATCACAAGCTCCAAATGCTCACAAGCATGTTGTTACATCAAGAGCCTAGACAATATTGTATAATGGAACAATATGTG
>JAOBAT010011237.1:0-30571 GCA_026413305.1 Hydrozoanthus tunicans | reverse complement strand
TAATGTATGCGGGCTGGTAAGCCCCCCCCCCCCCCCCTGTCTTTTTTCCCTTTCCGTTCCCTAATTGCATAGATAAATAGGTCGTTCTGTGGAAGACCTTGCTTCAACCGGTGCTAGGCCGATGGGCCTTTACGCAATTCGAGGACCTGCAACATCAACGACTGCTTAAAAACAACACACTTCTGGTTTGTCCATTTTGATCACGCACTGCTTGCTTGCTTTCTATTTTTCCGAAGTTATCTTATGTGGAAAGAAAAAGAACAAAGTTTTCATCTAAAAAATAAAATAAAGACTGAGAAAACGTTCTTTAAGTCGTTGTCTTGGTCTCAAGAACTCTCAAACTAGCTTTTGATGTTGCGATTTTCAGGACGACGACACGCAAGGTGACTAGCATAGTGCATTCCAACGTGCAGCTATTGTCAGCTCACTATTGTTCTCCGCCCTCGGCGTTGCCGTGCTGGTAAGGACCCTATGTTCGCGACTGCAACGAGGGCGTTTTGGTTCAGGCTACTCACTAAATTGCGGTCCGAGTCCAGCCAAGAGGGCTTGAGACACAGTGTTTGGAACCAGTCTGTACTTCAGTTTGACAACAACCAAATAAACATAATTTGGTTGCTAATGAAAACGGTTCTTTTTAAATCAAGTGAAATTAGTTCAATTTTCTTGAAATGAATTTTTTTTAAACTTCTTACTCAGAAAAACTCTGTTCACATCCTCCTGAATGATTCAAAGCGTCTCCACTGTGTTTACGTTAGGAGAGAGAGAAAGGTCAGCCCTAAGTCTTCCAAACCCTTTGAAATCAAGTTCGGACATCTGTCTTCAGTATAAGTGAAATCGAGAAGCCCCACTACACTAGGTAGCCTTCTGACAAGCAAACGATGTATTGATTTATTGTGTATCACCAAAGCCAATTTTAGAGGAGTTTTTCACAATGTTCTATCAACCATTTAATAGGATGTCAAATAATTATGTCCTATACAAGGAGTTGGTTCAAATCCGACTTCTATCTTCATGTCTAAATAACAAATGACTCAAAAAGTTTGAAAATGGGAGATGAAAAATGGAAAGCATGCATGCCAAAAGCATGAGGCAGAACCGGAAAGCTACAATTTGACGCCAAACAGTTAACATAACGGGGTAATTTTTTTATGATTGGTGATTTTAGTAGGGCCAAAAGCAACTCAGTATAGCCTTAGTTAGTAGACTATGGTATAGCTAGCTTGCAGGCAGTTGGATGTGCTTTTTAGCGTGGAAAATTCACAGGGTACTGCTTGATATTTGTGGTTGAGCAGCATTGGATAGCAGCAATGCCATGCCCTGCAAGTTTTCCATGCTAAAAAACACACCCAATCATCTCCAAGCAGGCTTACTTCAGTACTATTAGTCAAGAATACAGTTTCCAAAAACGAAAGCAAAGTTTTCTTTGATTTAATCTAAAAGCTTAGTTGTTCCAATTAGGTAGCTAAACTAAAGACAAGACATGCAGGCTTTTTAGCTAGTCTTCCAGATTTACTATTTCACATGCTTAACCTCAAACTGGAGCAAACAAAGTAGCACAACCTTGCTTTATTTTCAAAGAGAAACAATGATATAAGTCCATTGGTCAATCTGACATTAACAATACTCAGTAGATGAACAGCTTTGAAAACAAAACTTATCCAGGCTTCTCAAAAATTTAATTCCTTTGCGTCAGAGAGTGGGGGAAGGTGAGGGCAAGGGGGTTAGTGTATGGTCAGGTACTAGCCTCAAGAGCTTCAGTCTGTACATGTCGTTACACATTCTAACTGTCAAAAAAAGATGAATGCCATATATGCCTCTCCTGATATTCTGTTACTTTTCTTCTCATGCATCTGGTATAATATTCTCTTTGGCTTTGACAAAGGGAAGACTTTTAAACTTCATGGTTGGAATCTGCACTTGGCACTGTCCATCTTTGTTTAGGTATTTGAACTCATAATGCCCATCCATCAACCCTGAGGGGGTGGTAAATGTTGTACAGCTGATATACTCATGGAGTGCCCCCGGAGTCATGACGGGATATTCTCCCACCACCCCCTCCCCGTGCACCTCCTCTTTGTTACCATCACTATCAGTTATGTACCAATGCCTGGTTGCTAACCGGCACTTATCGAGCTGTGAAAAAAAGAAAAACGATCAAAAGGATGACAAATAAGAAACAACATTTACCAAACAGGTTTTTTTTTAAAAAAAATAGGCAGTCAAAAACTGCATGTGACTCAAAGCAGAATGCATAAAAACGGTAATTTAAGCTAAGAGAATGAAAATGCAAATCTTTTTATGAGTAGCGACTTTAGTATTGGTTTTAGCACAGTGAACTATTATTTCAAAAGAAAAAGTTAAATATACAGTGTAAGTATAAGAAACAGAAAGGTTTTCTTTTTTGAAGCATCATTTAATGTTGATTAAGCATGAAATAATCCAATCCAATTTGTAACCCGAGCCTTTGTTCTCTTAGCCAGCGAGATCTCCTTGACGATGATCACATGTTTGAATAACTGCTAGGAACGCCTGCTTCAATTGGAATGGTTACAACTCACTCATTCAAACCGACGACATAGGGACGACAGGCCCCATAAGGCCTTTCGTCACAAAAAAAGTCAGTGTGGTGAGCTTGAATGCCTGAAGACTCTTTCATCATTCTTTCGATAATCTTTTATTGTATATACTATTTCCATAAATGCTCTAACAAGCCCCTTGGGGGAGGGGGCTTGATCATTTTTGGACACTGGAGACAGGGGGCTTAATAGAGAGAGGGGCTTATTTAAATATTGTCATTAGCCAAAGACAGACACATCACATGAAGTCCGGTTACCAAACACAATTAATAGCGACCAGTAAGGGCTGTTCCTCTGGCGCTTTAGTCAGCACTTTTCAAAAACTTATAAGATAATTAACTGTTGGCAAAATGTATATCTTTGATACAGCCTGGGTGCCTTGTTTTTTACCTTCATTGTCTTTACGATGGGAGGGGGGAGCTTTTTAGAGAGGCAGGGGCTTATTTAGCATTTAAGATAATGTATAGGAATTGGCTGTGATAACAATCTCACTCCTGAACAATGACATGCACTGTTTGGCAAAAGCAACAATAAGGGAGACTTTCTTTGCTTTCAAACTTTCAAAACACATAAATCAGCTCCAAACAAACACCAATGACTCAGATTAATTTATGTTAAAAATGGGTTAATTTTATTCAACAAGTACATTTCCTGTTTAATCCATAGAAAAAGTTGCAAAACCTATCTTTTAAAAAAGTGTCAATTTTGGCTTCAAAAATGGCTGGGTTAGACTAATACATACATTTGACTTATACTCAAGTATATGTGTAATTCCAAGGGCAAATAAACATCTAAACTTCCCACAAAAATGCAAACGGAGAATTTAAACCTATAGTTGGATGTACACAAGGTTGTTAGTATAATGAAGAGTATTACCAGTTGTAAATACCTTCAATTCCTTGAGCTTCTATTGGTGATATAAGGTTGGTATTGCATTATGGTAAAATATTGAGGCACCATCTTTTTCCAAATGGTCAATTACAGTCTAGTTTTATTGACATTTCTATTTTCAAAATATACTCACCACAGAACAGCTTTGATCCATAGAAATTGATATCCGATATGTAAAAAAGAACAAAGGAGGATTGATGCTGCTAAGCTCCGGTAGAAATGCCACTGTAGTCCTGACAGTAATACCATTAGTAATAGCTTCTCCTGATAACTCGAACTTGTAAATTTCTGAGTTAATTAAAGGGTAATGTTTTTGTGACAAATGATCTGCAAACTCACATAGCCACTCAGTATAGCAAGTTGCACTTTTAAAATAGTTCATTTTGATTGGCACAAGCTCTATGTTATCAACGCTTTGGTCCGGACTAGGCCAGAATATTTCTCCTGGTTTATGCCCACTTTCACTTGATAGAGCAAGGAACTGTCCATTTCCTGTGTGGACACAAAATGATATTGGTATACAGCCCCTGAGTCCTTCTCGATGCTGGAGTCCATTTGATATTAACGTCAGATCCAGTAAAGACTCACTTTGGTAATGATTTGATATAGACATGGAGCCGATGAGGCCAGGGCCGACAAGTCTTTGCCCATTATGAATTCTTAATGAGCACCGCAAATCGTCTGGCAGGGAATAACCTAATAATTAAGACAAACCAGCATAAATAATGAAAATAATAAGTATATAAAAACGCCAATAAGATATACAAACTAATATCAAAATAGTAATAAAATTAAAAAGTTAATATAAAACAAGCGTTCTCAAGTTCATCTTCAGGAAGATGACTTTATATAAACGAAAACGTTTGTTTCATATCAACTCTTATAACCATTTTGATTTTTGAGACTAATATGGTATAGTGGTTAAATAATTTCATAAACTGAAATCACGATCCTGGAATTTTTTTGTTGACCAAAACTGACGCAACTCAGTACGTAACATGAAAATTGACTTAAGTGAAAATGCGTCAAACTCCAATTAGAATATATAATTTCAAGGATCTTTTAAACTACGTGTCACTGAGTATTTATCGACTTTTGCAGACAAAAAATGCGCAAATGTTTGTGTTACAATTATAACATGATCAACCTATTTCGTTTTCTTTAAGTCCAAGACATGCGGTAAATTAAAGATATTTCGTTTGATATATATACTTGCCGTTCAATTTATGTTCCTCTATTTCGGCAAGCTCGTCTTCTGTCACACCAGGTTTAAGTGAAGAAAAAATATCTGGGCAGAACTCTTTGGTAAACACTTCAATTTCATTCCATGCTTTTCTAACTTTGGCATAACATTCCTCGTATCGGCCCCATTTTCGATGTATATTATAAAAGTGTTCTTTCCAAGTCTTTCCTGATGGACAGTTTTTATCGCACCATACATCCCAACACCACGTTTTCCAAGATGTAATGCCACTCGCAATACTGTTAAATCTTCTACAGACAATAATACACCTCGATAAGTCATTCCTATCTAAAAATGAGAAAATGTTTACCAACGGCACAGCTGGTAGCTGAGATAAATTCATAGCTTGTTGAATGTCGGCCGCCATTTTTTTGTGACTCAATTACTCGTACCAGTCCTTTAGCTTCGCATTCAATAACACGCCTGCACTCTAATCCACAAAGTGAGATAGGTTACCGTTTGCTTCGATAAAAATAAAATATTTACTGCCGATCGAAGACGCTTTCAAGTCATGTAAGTACGCAAGGAAATATACTTGAACTTGAAGATTACAAAGTGATGATGTTTTTGATATTTCTTCTATTTTATAACATTTTATGGTTGATGGTTTGTTCAAGTCTGTAAACTATTGAAAGGGGAAAGTCATTTTTGTTGATAGATTGTCTGAATCATTTATGTGTTGACCGCAGAATGTCCGCGATTTCTCGGCTTAATCTTGTTGGTCCAACAAAATTAAAGTTGATCGTACGAATATTTTTTGAAACAACGGTCCATGTTAAAGTATTTTGTCGAGAATACAAATAGTTTCCCGTGGTGTTTCGTCATGATCCGATCGTAACGAAGTAATTGGTTCTTGGTCGCACTGACCGTGTGAAAGTGCACATGTTTATTATACTCTAAAAGCAAACAACCTTTGTTGCAAAGAGAATTTATAGTGAATCCTATATGAGATATCTGGTAGCATGGTTTAAAAAATGTATGGATTCAGGCATCGATTCAATTTTCACAATTGAAATATGTCGGGGCGTTTTAAATAATTATCTTGTATATTCATCTACACTATAGCTAAATGTACGTACACATACGTATTCAACACTTAAACCGAATGTTTGAAAAACACGTTGCCAATATATGTAGAGAGAGAGAATATTTCTTAAAACACATTTGAATCGAGTATCATTACTTAGGTGGACTACAATTACATTTAAGTTTGAAAGGAAAAAGTCGTGACTGTCAGTCAATTTTTGCCATTGGTTTTGAAATATTATTCATATATGAAGAAGCCGATTGTTAATTTGATTGCTAAGCAATTTGTGGAAAACTGAGTATAATTGAAGGTAACATTTAATTGAACAAAAATGTCTTTATTCAATGTCAAAAAATTTGTGGAAGCTTGAAAATAGAATAAATTGAGGTAACATTTTAGTGTAAAGAATTGAAGTTAAATAATAATATTATCATTGATGAATTTTGCAACAATTATACATAGACTACAACTTGGTCAATTTTTTGGAATATTAGCTACTAAAAGTTTAACAACTGCTGTCATCGTGATGTTTAATATACTAACAAAATTTGTTTTGAACACAAAGCTTGCTTTTATTTAAAACTGTTAACCAAAAGTTTGGTACTGCTTGAGTATAACACTCACACCCAATATTAGTTCAAATGCTAAAGGGTGTTTACTTTCAAAATAAGTTGTGCTGTGGGTTATCCACTCTATAGTACTATGTATAATGTAAGAACAACTTATTTTGCAATGCATATATGATTATTAATTAGGGACTTCAGAATGAGTAATTAAGTTTTGTTGATATTTATATATACAGTCATTTTGAGATATTGGATAGCATGGAATATTTTTTTTGTTGATGCATATATTCAGTGTTTTTGTTTTTGTTGTTAAAAGAATCCTCAGGACACTGTTTATTAACACAAACAGAATCCTGTACATAAATCTAGCGGCAAGCAATTCAGTTTGACAATTTCTACAGTTTGAATTATTGATGATAATAATCACTAATTAATATTGTTTTTGAGTAAAAAACTCACTCAATACATGTACAGCACAACATATACATTGCAATATATATGTTGTGCTGTACATGTATTGAGTGAGTTTTTAATCTCTGTATATTTCTCTCTTGATTTCAAGAAACCTTGAAACTGTGAAAAACTTATATGGCACTCAGCAATATCTACAAGCCTCAAACAAACAAGTTCTCACATATGGGAAGTGATGAGGAAGATGATGATGAAGATAGTGAGGAGCTTGATGATGAATTTGACGATAGTTACAGTAAGAACTTTACAGCCCTTCACAGTTCTAAGCCACTAATGCAACCACACAACAAAACTAAAATACGACGAGTTCGTTCACGTCCTTGGTGCACTACAAAGAGCTGCTTTATGTGTTTCATGTGGCTTGCATTTTTCAGCATATGTATCATAGGAATTACTTTTCTTATCTTGAGAGGAATTGATTCAGCTGGCAGCAGTGAGAGTAACAATGTTAAGAAAGTTCTGCCATCAGAAAAAGATAAAATAAAATCTGAAAACATTAGAGCCTGCAACAAGTTCAAAGTGAAAAAAGTCTGGCACTCAACATTTCCAAAGTTAATGACTGAAACTCCAGTTAGACTGAATGATGTAAATGAAGATGGTGTAAAGGATATGATTGTCAGTTTTGCTACAGGAGTTGATGGTTACAATGTTCCTTCATTTGCATGTGATTTATATTATAATGGTACTTTTCCATGCTTTGGCGGAGCACTGGCATTAGATGGCCTATCAGGGAAAGAGTTATGGCGGCATTACAGCATGCATGAAGTGTATGGAATTAACTGCAATGTAGATATTGACCAAGATGGCATACGAGATTGTCTGCTGTCAGGTCGGGGTGGTGTGTTTGAGGCTATATCGGGCAAATCTGGTGAGCTCCTTTGGAGATTTGGCCCTCAGCCTGCTCGCAACACTATGATGAATTTGTACACTGCACAGTTTGTCCGAGATTTGGATGGAGACGGTGTCTTTGATGTAATTGTAGCACATGGAGGTGACCCAATGGCGTAAGTATTTATTTAAAGTATGGTCTGCAAGTTCAATGTTGACGTCAGTATTCTAGCTAGGCCCGAATGAAAGGTTGTTGTTAAAATAAAGTAGGTATTTGGACCTAGAACCCTATAAGACCACCCCTGTTGTTATATCTGGAATGTTTTGACTTATGCCAGAGGCATAAATTTATAGAGGAAAGGGTTTTGAGGGGAGGTGGGGGAGGGAGGGAACTAAGGAAGGAGTTATAAAATATGGAACAAATTTTCATGATACGCAAGGGTAAAGATTGAAGTCAAAGTACAGGTTTCCACGGCAACGTTTAAAAGCCTTTCAACTTTTATGATCACCTCATATTATTCTAAGTCTCTTTTACTTGCTAATGCATACAGTGTTCTTTGCTGGTAAAGAAATCATCCACTAATCAACATTCTTGCTTGTAAATGTAACTTATATGAAGTATGTGTCCATATATCATTCTAAAATCCTGTGCATAAGTCTCACACCAAGTAATTAAGTTTGACCATTTATAATAATATTATATGACTTGAAGTTCTTGTGTGCCGCCATTTTGAAATATAGTCAATGTGTGTTATAGTTGTAGTGCCAGACACCGCTCTTGTTCATTGCTACTCTGAATCCTTAATAATAGTATATGTATGTACTATTATTAATTTTTGACTAAATTTCAACTCTATGTGAGCCTTATTTGGACTGTACTATTATTAATTTCTGGGTTTCAAAAGACAAGCATCTCCAGTCTGCAGGTTTTCAGACTATCAATATTCTTCTTCTGGGAACAATGCTCAATGTTTACATTCATCAATCCTCATTTTTGACAAGAAACAGCAACCATCTACAAGAAAAAAGTTAATTCATACTTTTTTGTTAATATTTATCATTTATTTTACAAACTTGTATTTGAAATCTTTCCACCCTATACTACTATTCCACTCTATACTATTATTAATTTTGAAAGATTTTTCCACCCTATACCACTATTCTGCTTATTAGGGACTTCAGAGTACTATATTAATTGAGAGTGGAGCCAGGCACTGCAACCAAAACATGTCACATATCAAAGTGGTAGCACACATTAAATTCAAATCAGAAATGATAAAAAAAATTGCTTGGTGTTAGATCATAGTGAAGGATTTTCAAGTTTGAGCTGCTGATATGGACACAGATTTAATAAGATTTTTAATTGAGACCAGGAATGTTATATGTACTTTCACTTTATTTAGCTTTTTAAGTGTTACACGTGGGATAATTGCAGCCTGCAGAAGTAGCAAAGCTAGTCGAGATGGACTGCGATATTCTATATTTGGATTATTCATTACTTTAATATGTACTTCATTATTTGTACAACTTAATTTAACTCTATAAAAAGAACAAAAACAAAGAAAAAGAGAACGATAAAGAACAACTAGCAACGTAACAGACAAAAAAAAGAAAAAATAATTTGTTGCGACAATGAGAAAAGACTAGGAGCTAATTTTTCGGAAAAATATCAGTCAAAGTTGATATGCTGACATATTTATCCTTCGATTCTAAAATATCAAGTAGTTTTTGGTGGATAGATTTTTTAAAATTCTGTTTTGAAACTAAACACACTACACTGGAAGTTAAGTTAATTGTTGTTGTTAGGGGGGGGGGTAACCCAAAGCGCCCCTTGTGGTTACCTTTCCTCATGCATGTCTCTTATGTTATCTCCTATTGTAACAATGATTTGAACCTGCAGAATCGTGTTGCTTATCACACAGATGGTATGAAGGAAAATTGGCTGGAATATTTTAGGATTTTTAGGATGAGTTTTGAGTTTTATTTTATTTTTGAAGAATGGTATTTTTAAGAAAATTTTGAGTTGGGTGATTTTGTGGGAAGTTTAAAAATTAATTTTGGAGTTAATATTTGAGGTAAAATTGCCAAACTATCCTCAAACCAAAGCTGTACTAGTCACTCCGCAGGAGGGACAGTTTGCTGATTTAACTCAAAATTCTTCTTATTCAAATATCTTTTTCAACTTCCTCGCTATCCAACAAATGTTTAGGTTTACCCGGGCCTTAATGAAGTCCTTTCCAGAATAACTTAGTATTTGTTTCCATTTCTAGTGAGGCAAACAGTGCTTCACGGCTGGTTGGTAGATTGTTGGTAATCTCTGGGAAAACAGGTAAAGTTCTCAGATGGCTTAAGACACCAGACAGAAGGGAAACATATTTTTCTGTTAATGTTTACACAAAGAAGGATGGGACGGACATTGTTGTTTTTGGCACTGGTGGCGAGACCCATCCAGGGGGGCTGTTTGTCATTCCCGTGATGAGTCTTTACCGAGGGTACATTGAATCGGCCAAGCAAATCTATGAAGATAAGTATAAAGGTGAGACATTTTGCTTTGATACAGCTTAGTTATAGATTACTTAACAACTATTACTGTTACTACTACTACAATACTCTTACTGATACTAGTACTACTACTACTACTATCATTATTATTATTATTATTGCTAAGTATGTACTACTGCATTATTAGTGGGTTGAAGAGGGTAAACATGCTTATAGTGTAACTAACACTTTCTCAAACAGACAAATTCTTCATCTTTTAGTCAGTCCATGTATAGAGTAACTGTTGTAACTTTTGTCCAATCGTGTAGGTGCCATGACACCCCCGGTCTTGGTGGACATAAATAAGGATGGCACTGTTGATATTGCAATGTCAATGTTCGATGCAACATTCGTTGCATTTGATGGAGAGTCATACGAGCAGCTTTGGAACTACAGTTTCCCTGCTGGTGAATCGTACTCGTGAGTGTTGACAATGTCTGGCAAAAATGTTTTAATACTATTAAACTTATATTAAATGGTCTGCATAGTTTATGTATTTTTGGAAACTTCAGTATTAGTAGTAACTTAATTAAGGCAAAGAATGAAGTAACTTTAAATGACAACAACGATTTGATCAGAATCTTGTGGGTAACCCCTGTCTTTCCAAGATGGATGAGTGGTTCATAGCTGTAGCCAATAGGGTATATCAGCACGTTGGTAAATAGGGGCTTTCAGCATTACAAGGGCTTTGGGCTTAAAAGGTAGAGGCTATGGCCTTGTTGGCACATGAGAGGGTATAATCAGCTCAAAGGTCAGTATATTAATTAAAACAAGAATTAACTATTTTTAAATGAACTGTTTATTTTTTATCTCTACCAACTTCATTTTGATCTTTTTAGAACTCCTGCTGCTGGTCTCTTTAACAAGGACGACACGCCAGATTTTCTCGTTAGATACAACTTCGGGAGAGGTTTCCCAACATACTTCCATTCTCTGGTAAAGTTTGATCATTCTGATGCAAAATTTCATCTATTACTGTGTAGTATTGTTTTTCATCTCCATCTTTGTTCATCTCCATGAATTCTTTTTTTTAAATAAAATGCTTATTCAGTAAAAGATAAATCAGGTTTTGTTAAGAGTAGTGGTAGAGCACTTGCCTCTCAACAATGAATTACCCAGGTTCAATTTTTGACCAGGAAAGTATGTGAGGGGGTTTGTGGTCCCTCTCTGACGTCAGAGGTTTTCTCCAGGTACTCCAGTGTCCCCCCTCCACTAAAAACCACCAATTATGCAAACACCTGAGCAGTTTCAGTATTAGCTTTGCTATTAGAAATTTGATAAAGGTTAAAATTTTCAAAGTTCGTTTAACCTTGAAAACTTGTTGGAAAGTTTCATAATTTGAAATTCACTAAGAAATTGTCTAGATCCCTAATAAGCTAAAACTTTTAGGGGACAGAAAATTGTTTCTTAATGTTATATATAGTAATGATTATTTAGTGGTTACGTATTTGTAGCATTTTCTCTGCACTGGTCCAGCGCTGTCTTTATGTGACTGTTTTAATGTCATTTGGTTGTTTCTGTTTGCCATAGCTGAATGCTTGTCTTCTTTCGCGTAAGCTTAAAATTTCGTCGTCATCTATGATATTAAATTTTCACTTCTTGTTGCGCTAACGTTTTTGTGCCGTTTGTTAAAGCTTGGAATCAACATTCCATTACAAAGGCTGCATATAAAAGATAAAGAAAAAAAATAACTTTTAAAACAAACGCATTGAGTTCTTGCCTAGCTATACCCAACATTATTCGGGTTTTGAAATGATTTTGGATAGCATGTATACAGTATAGTAATCATTCCTTTTTTCTTGTCTTTAGGATTCACAAGGTTCAACTTTTTGTTATGCTTCAGAAAAAAAATTGTATGAGATTTTGACATTAAAGATTCTGGCCTTTTACTTCTATTAACATTGTGGTTCTTGATTCAGTGCTTGTAAACCCAATGCTTTGGATGCTGATGCAAAATTAACTTAGATTACCTAGAGATTAAACTATAAGTTTATGAATATTGAGTGATACGTGATCGTATTTCAGCTGACGATAATCGACGGAAAGACAGGAAAACCAATTGCCAAGCCGCCATTTAAATCATCAGTCGCTGCCAACACCTCTCCTTTGACTATCAGCATGGAAGGGGAGGGTAATGATTTGTTTGTCTACTGGGTGGCCGACTGCATAGACCATGAGGGGGAGGGTGGGGAGTTTGAATTTGTCGAAGGAACAAATGTCCATGAACAAAGCCGGGCTGATACTTGTCAACTTAGATTTCACACCAAGAGCTTCAGCAAGTTGAGTGTGATGAATCGAAAGACGGGATTTCCTGGCCAGGAGGTTTACCATTCAGGTAATAATAAGCAAAGTCTTGGGCACCCTCACTCCCAGGACCCCAACACAGAAGCGAAGGGAGAGGTTCTGGGTTCGAGGTTGCGTCTAACTACGCTTATAAGTTGTGAAGATTACTGATCTAGAATTGTAGAATAAACGAAACTGTTTAAATCTCTTTCTAGACTTTTTTCAGTTACTACGTTTCGTCTAATACCCTCAAACTTCATCAGGTATGTGACAGTTATGCGACACGTGTGACTTGTCACAAAAGAGACGTTTCGGTATTTTGCCAAGCAACCAGTCCAAAATGTGTGAAAGCTGAAAACGTAAGCCCCCCTTCTTGTTAAGACTTGGTGTGTCGCATAACTTGTTAAGTTAAGTTTTGTTTACAAACACGCTCAGTTTTACGTGACTTGTAGACGGCGATTTTAACAGTCTTTTGTCTATACTCAAATTAGCCCTACTGGCCTTGTTTTGGGTAACATATTTTTTTGAAGTATTACCTCAAGAACGAGGCTGGTAGGGCGGTATCCGATTATGGAACTCTCTGCCATTTGAAATCTGTGAATTAAATGAACTTGGGAGTTTTACGAAAGAACTTAAAGAATTTTTGAAATAACTCTTACCATTAGACTTTAGAGTTTTCTCTTATTTTTAACATTGCTGTCTTAGTTTATAGTCGTTTTATTATTTTATTAATATTTTTACATATTTTGTAGTTAGCATCTTTTAATTAGTATCTAGCATATATCAGCAAATTTTAGATAACTACCAATGAATGAATGTAAAGCAATTCTGAAAAGCTCTTCGAGGAGAATTATTTTTTTTTAAAGATAAAGATAAAGCAGAAGAATATCAAAATTATGGACGCCAAGGCCTTTTACGCTCGAACTTTTCTTGCTGCACAAAACTTTTCCATTTTCCACTTAATAAAGACGTAATGAAAGCATGGAACTTTTTGAGTTTGATTATTTGTAGAGAATTTTTAGAAATTATAACACTTCACTGAATATGTAGCACTGTTTGAGTCGGTATAAGTGTTTATATGTGTATTGTGCCGAAAATCATGTTAATGCCCGTTGACCTTGAAGGTAGCGAGGCCTAGAAGGGGTTTGACATTTACTCCCTGTGTTTTTGCTCTGTCTCCACCTGCGAGATCTTCAAACACATAAATAAATATGTAATATCTCACATCTGGGACAATATGCTGCGGTCACGTGTTTGTAAAGCCCGCTAACATTGTTAGACCGCTAACATCTCAATAATTTTTCACTTAGTGTGAACAAGGCTCCGCGAAGGAGTCGAAAGCTTGCCATTGCTTGCTTAGATTATTGTCATGTGTATTTTAAAGTTAAATGTTTTTTTTGAAGTATCTGAACCAGTACAGAAAAAACATTCACAGAAGCCTATAAAAATATAACGGATACGATAAACTATTCTATCGAAGAATCTTGCTAGCCTGCACGAGTTCATATCATTTTAAACAACTGCAATGTAACTAAATAGTGTTAAAAATTTAGCAAAATCGTCTGAAAGACTTCTTGTTTTTAGAGAAATACTGGAACCTAGAGCATGACAATTCTCAGGCTTCGGACTCAGATAGAGCAAAATCAAAACGAGGCGATAAACCTAAAAGACGGCGTCACATAGGCGCCCCAGACCACGGAGGGTTTCAGCGCCTTATTGCCACAGGCGGACTAGCGCCATCGTTATCTCATTCCACTAGCAAAGAACCCGCGGATTCTATTGACATCGTGTTCAGCACGTACTGGCAGTACCCCGCTAAGGTTCGCATTGTCAAACCGGAAGACAAAGCCTGTATTGAACATTACCGGAAGCTGGCAAAGCTCGGTAAGTAAACACTAGCTTGTGTGATTTAACATCATTATAAGAGTTTTTCAGACCTTTGCCCAGTTGTTCAAAGGCTGGTTAATGTTGATTCTGGGTCAAGCCAAAATTCAAGGAGTAATTTTATGGTTCTATAAAATACTGTTTAGATTTTTTGCGGATAAAATTACAGTTCAAACCAGTCTCTTTAAGGTTCGAATCAAGAGCCTGAGTTAATCCTGGGTAACCGGAAAGTGCTAATCGGCCTTTGAACAACTGGTCCCTTGTTACTGAGAGTTAGCTAGTACTTGTAAACATTACCATAGTTGACTGTCATTCTTACCATCTAAAAGTTAAAATACCTATGACACTGAGAGTTATTTTTATGACCACTTGAAGTGTTTGCAAACTAAGGACGTTTAAGAAACAAACTTTTGAAGTCGGTCATATTCTCGATTTTTTATACACACTTGGAGTTCAAGTTTTGTTGGTTCACGACCGCGTTTTAAGGGGACTGGGTTATGACGTCATTCCCGGGCATCTCTAGATCAAACCACAACAAGATGGACACGAATGAATCGGAGATTTTTGATTCAGAAGTAGGTTCCAATTCCTCCTACACTTCTCAATTCTTTTGCCCTTTTGTGTTAAGAAAAGATATCATTTGCTCAATATTACAAGTCGGAAATGACGTCACAATCCAGTCCCTTGAAAACGCTGTCGTGAACCAAGAATGCCGAAATTTTTGCTAGTTTGAGCCACTGTAGACAAAAAACAATTTGACCAAATTTAAAACTTTTTTTTGCAGAAGTACTTTAAATTATATATGAAATGATTTGAACCAAAGAAAAATGTTAGCGTTATATGCACTTTAAATTCTTCCTCGAGCCTAATTGACTCATTAAGCCGGCGCTTTTCTCCAGTTTCCATAGTCGGCGAGCGGACAGCGCGTTCTACTCAGTCGTAATATTAAGGTTGCGAGTTCAAACCCTCTTCACTTATCCGACTCATCTGTCAATCACAGGTAAATTCAACAACAGCCAAGACATTGAAGAAAACGAAAAGCTTGGGATTTACGACGCTGGCGATACTGCAGTCAACATTTGTTTGAAGAAACACCAGAAGAAGGTTTCAGAGAAAGAGAAGAACCACATTTTTATCAGCCAGACAGATTTCGATTTGTACAAGATCCACTTTGGGAGTATGACAGTTTACCGATTTGAAATTTCTTGCAGTTGTGATGACGTCCCCCCTGGATCAACCTGCAGCCGCTTTCTGCCAATGAACCAACAGGGGTGGGGAGGGTATATGGGGACATTGGGTAATGGTTATTTTGTTCCCCGCAACAACAACTAAATCGGATAAGTGGGGAAGGGGAGGGGAGAGGAGTTGTGCTTCATCTTTTTTGACATTTTGCCTTTTCAAAACTTTTAGTTAGGTTTAGTTATCAGCTGCTCAGTTGATTTACCAAGTCATCTCTCTACCTCGTCAACAAACAGGTTAATGTTCGAAGAACTAAACCCCAGTTGTTTGTAGAAACAAGTTGTTGATTTGTGTAAGGGGCTTACTCGGAACAATAAGACTTTAAGGGAATTTATAGCGCTAGCGAAGAGATGGAATTTGTTTCATTCGCTTAGTTATTAACTGAAAATGACGTCTTAGTAATCTTCTTTTTATCGAATATATAATTTGCTTATAGTTAGAACCTTCGCCAATTTATACAAAACTGATAGGCCAGAAAAGGCGCAGTTAATTACTATCGTTTAGTTTTCTACCTGATTTTATCTAAGTGAGATTTGAAAGCCAGACCATAATCCCTCCCAAGTCGACACGATTATTTCAATCAGTCAAATAAATAATAAATTTGTATTTATCCATGACGTTGTTTTAGAGCAAAATGCAAGTGTTAGTTATTGTGTGCGCATGCTTCACGCCTGCGACGGAGTATCGCGGGCGCGCCTGTAAACTAGTGAACGATAATTGACGAAGCCAACTTGGACTTTTGGGTGTTGGAAATGGCTAAATGGAGTTTAAACAACAAGTCAAACAGACTATTCCCACCCTGAGTCGACAAAGTAAAACCATTATGTACAAAACAATCCAAATGCACAAAGAATTAGGGACAGAACAACGATTTATTTTGACAAGAAATATTATCGTAAACCCAGTAAAAATTGTGGACCCGGGATCGAGTCCTGGTTTCCTCGTTGAGCTAAGTCCTTCGCAATTCAGTCCATGACTGCAAGTAAGGGCAATTAGCTCACTAGTTATTATTATTATTATTATTATTATTATTATTATTATTATTATTATTATTATTATTATTACCGAGAAAACGAGGCTATCGAGATATTTATTACATTGCTTCAATTTAAGATCAGTAAAAGAGAACAAACGATTCTATCTCTGCGCGCTCGCGTTAACGAGAAATCAGCCCAATAAGGGAAGAAGTCAAAACAAAGGTATTTTTAAGGAACCCAATTTTGTCGGGGGAGGTAGTGGGTGGCGGTACACACCCCCCACCCCACCCCTCCCCACTTTTTCAGAGCTCAATTTCTCAAAACCTGATCTAGGGGTATTGGTTTTTATTGTATTATGGACTCCTCTCTCCACAAAGAAGGCGTTGGTGCAAGCACTTTATAAATATCTGTTTCGTTGAACATAATATTTGCTCCTGAAATTCAGCATTTTTGAAAAAAGGTGGTGGGTGGCAGCACACAATACCCCACCCCCTAAATTGGGTTCCTAGGAAGTACCATTGTTTTGACCTTTTCCCATATGAACATAAAAATACACGATTAAAAGCGATTGCTGCTTAATGCTGCTTTAAAGATGTAAAATGTAAGAATTATCATCTTAAAACATGAGCTTTCGCCGCTCTGCGGCATCAACAGAGTTGTATAAAGCTGCAAAAGTTCAGTTTTCAAGATAATAATTTTACATCTATAAAGCAGAAGTAGGCATCAATCGCTTTTAATCGTGTTTTTATGTCCAACAGGTAGTCCCGAGACCCCTAAGGGCCTGAACTTAGCATGAAGCAGGAACAACACGGATTAGATCTATAGCTGCCCTGTTGTTTACCAACTTGAAGGAAAAGTACTGGGTTCGAGCTGTTCAAGCTTCAATGTTGATAATCCGGCTTTAGAACTCTTCATCCCAGTTTTTTTTATTGTTTGTACTCGTTAATGATATGTATGTAACATATATTGATAATATATTTATAGTAATCATTTAATTACAACAGATGCAGAAAAATTGTCTTACAATATAACTTAAATGAACTCAAGTTAATTAAGTAGCAAAAGCAAACATTAAACATAAGTAGAAAAAGTTGGAGTTATAAAGTACATACATACAAAAAGAAAAAGTAACAATAATAATTTAATAAATAAGATGGTCGAGAACAGGATATCCCTTCCCTTCCCAGTCTGTTACTAACATATTTCTTCTCCTTCCATAACACACACAAAATAAGACATTTGGAAATGAGAAAATGACAGTTGATCAAACCAATGAAGACGAAAAACAAAATTCTCTAATAACTTGTGCACAAAAAGAAAGGGCTGTAGTTGGTAGAAGTTAACAAATAAATACAACTTCTAATAGTTCACCCTGGAATAGCCTTGACTAATCAGCTTTGGTTAAATTTTGCCATGGATCCAAAAATTCACTAACCCAATATTACCAAAGAATTTCCTCTAAAGACAATCTATCTGGACCAGTTAATAACCATTTAAGGTTGTTACAGATGACCTAAAATCAACTTAGTTGCTATTACTGTACGTCTTTGCAACTTATGTTAATGAATAGAGATGATAAAGAGCAATTGACCTTGATTTAAATTAAAAGGTATTGTATCATTCTGAAATAGAAAACGAACAGTCTATTTACCCTTTTGTGACAAAAAGGCACGGGCAAACCAGTAATAAGAGTAAAAATGAAATTTTCGATCTGGCATCCAACATTCAGGCTTTCAAGCACACCCAGGTGAAAAAGTAGGGGAAAGTAGGACAACTGAGGGCTTAGAAGAAGGACTAAGAATGCAGCCTTTGGTACAGATCTTTGAAGAAGTACTGATGAACTGCTTCTAGTCTGCCTGTGACGCGTTTCACTGCTGGTAGAGTGTGAGCCATCTGGACTGGACATGCCAGATGAACATTTGTTCGACAAGAAATCTTCCTTCTGACATGTGGTCAAAGCTTTAACCCTGAACTCCTGCAAGGCTTACTCCCTATTCCTACATGATTCAACCTTGCACAATTTGTTGAAATTGCGACATATAAAAAGTAGGAAATAGTAGGAAATAGTAGGAATTTCAAGATAAAAGTAGGAATAGTAGGAGAAGGGTCAAAAAAGTAGGAAATAGTAGGAATATCAAGACAAAAGTGCGAATACTAGGAGAAGGGTAAAAAAAGTAGGAAATAGTAGGAAAAGTAGGATCACTTGAAAGCCTGAACATTTGTACTTAGTTGACTTTCACAGAGGATTTCGAAATTCACGCAACTAACCAAGTACAAGCAAAACACAACAGCTGGAAAACAAAGTATGATGTAAAATTTAAAAAAGCTACATAAAAAATAAATTTCTAAGGCTAAAAAAATACCAAGAGCAGTTTTAGGCCCCGTCCACACGTATCCGGATATTTTTGAATCCGCAACTTTTTCTTTCCGCCGGGATACGGAAATATCCGCGTCCACACGTTATGTGATCACAGAGTATTTAAATCGAATTCGCCCGTCCACACGTATTTTGATTCACTTTAGTACCTAGGACAACTCTGTAGGAGCATGCGCCCCGCCATTTAGCAGCCGCGGGACGTCATCGTGACGTCATCGTATCAGAAAATATCCGGACACGACCGTCCGCACGTGTCCGAAATTTTATCGGATTCGGATTCAAAAATATCCGGATTTGCTTGAGAATTCGCCGGATGCGTGTGGACGATAGCCGTATCCGGAAAGAAAAAATTACAGATTCAAAAAGATCCGGATACGTGTGGACGGGGCATTAGAGATTACAGAAACAAACTGATTACCTTAAGATCGACCATGACAGCTCCTAGCACTGGTTTATGATCACTATTCACATATCTTGCAGACGATGCGTAAGATTCTATTTCTGTAGTTCCCCTCTTGGCTTCTGTTGTCTTCCACAGAACACGATCACACCATGCGGGTTTGCGGTATTTACCACTGAAAAAAAAAACATCTTTAGCTCAGTACCGGTAAACTTACAAGCTAAATACGCTACACCCTTTCTCGAGACTGCGTCATCCATCAAGGCTGTGCTTATTCCAGATTTTGTAGCGATAGAAGCGAATGAGAATGTTTAACCTATTTAAAAACTTTTTTAAAAAAGGGAAATGTTTGACATTGACTTAAAACTGTATGTGGTTCTTAAAATAATCTCCGACGTTTCGATATTGATCACTACTTTCATCAAGGATGGAATGATAACTCAATAAGACTTTGAATGAAACAACAGTTATTCAGAATGTAAACTATTCAGTTAGCCAAAAAAATGGTATTGTTTTGTCTACAAAGTGATTGGTATACTGTATGTTTGAAATGTTTAAATGATCGTTTCCCGCATTGTTGTCTCCAATCCAGAACTAAGCTTCTAGGAATAATCTGTTATGGTAGGTTGATTCACTCGTGACAGTTCTTGAGAATGTTTAACTCCCCCTTAACAGGACACTAGTTCATCAAAGGTTAGTTCCCATTAGAAGCTGGTACTCATTTAAACAGCTGAGTTAATGGAGCAAGTCGTGTGAGTGTCTTTCTCGAGGAGACAACGCAGCCATCAGACCGGGCACAGAGCCCTATAGGGAGTTATAGTCTAACATGCTAACCACTCAGTCACTGTAGTGGTATGTTCAAGTATTAAAAAAATTCTTGAGACTGTCCGATCAAAATTTTAGCCTGGTGGTTGTTTATGTTTGTTCTTAGTTTGTTGACAATCTTAGCCTGGATGTTCTAATAAACCTGACACTTTAACACGAAAACGGTTTCACACTGGATCAAATTAGCCTGATTCTAAAAGCACAGGCCCTTTGGAGCTCCGCTCCCCCCCCCTTTCATTAAATCGATTATAAAAAATTATAAAAATTTCAGCCACACTTATTTTTCTAATTTTTAGCAAATTTGACAGAGCTACAGCTGCTGCAACTACAAATCAAAAGCCAACAGGCAGGGGTGAGCTAAACGAGGTGACACCCCTTTTCTGTTAATCGGTATTATAGCTTGTTTTTACAAAAGAGCGTGTAGTACATTTCTATGAACTATATTGAAGTTTAAAATGTTATGCATGTTACCTAACGGTGTCCCAGTCGTTCGTTCCAGGGTTGTACTTGTAGGTAGGTGGAAACAACAGCTGCCCTTCTTTGAAGCCAACAAAAGATTTATTTTCTTGGAAACTCTGGATCAACTGAAAATAAAATGGAGTATTCATTCGAAAACTCTAGCAATTGTACGTTTTTCAGTCATAAATGAACTGAACAAAAGTGATAATTTAAGAGAAGTGAAACCACTTCTACCAGTTTTGCAGAAAGTCCGTGTGGGAATTTCTAGATTTTTCCTTGGATCGTTTTCCACTAATGGTGATAGCCTCGCACAGAAATTGTGTCTGACCCTTGCAAACGGATTTGTTCCTGGTAACTTACCTGATCATGAGGCCACAATGATGCGTAATCTTTCTTAGCGACGAGTCCTTGGATGTTCTCAACAGATTCATTTATTCTGTAGTTAAAGTCCCCAAGCCAAAACACGTAGCTAAAAATGAATTCAGAAGAGTAGTTACCAAACCATAAGAACACTTTCTAATTCAACCAACTACTGGTTTATTGACAGCATCATTTTAAAGAGCATATGACACGAAATCGGTTTTTCAATTTTCAAAAAGTATATTATAAAAAACATTGGTTTGCCAAGTTTGAGAAACATACGATGAAAGTACGCCAAGATTCGGCGTGTAGAATTTTGAATTTTTCCCGCTAAAAATGTTCCCTCCAAAAGACCAACAAGATGACGTAACAGGTCACACGCGTCTCATCTCAGTCCATCAAAAATCGACTTTAAAATGTCTGTAACTAATAGAGTTTCTATCGAAAACTCTAGCAGTTACGATGTTTTAAAATCGATTTACCTCTTTACTTGGTGGCACCATTTTAGATGGACTGAGAAGAGACGCATGTGAGCCGTTACGTCATCTTGTTGATCTTTTGGAGGGGACACTTTTAGCGGGGAAAATTCAAAATTCTACACGCCGTATCTTGGCGTACTTTCATCGTATGTTTCTCAAACTTGGCAAACCAATGTTTTTTATAGTAAACTTTTTGAAAATTGAAAAACTGATTTCGTGTCATATGTTCTTTAACAAGCGTTTGCTCTTTAACAAGCGTTTGCCAGCTTGCTAATGCTTTTAACGAACGCATTGACCATTCTGAAAACAAGATGGCGGCCGTGCACTTACCACAACACCTTGCGGGACTAACAACTAAAGCTTGGTTCACACTAGCGACTGAAACAGAAGCAGAGACGGAGACGGAAGCTACCAGAGTTACATCGAAGTGAGAACTGATGCGACGGAAACGGAGACGGAATCTCGCTTCCCTGTATGCGTCTTGTCAATTCAAAAATACGGATGAGGGAGATTTTTTGCCGCCATGTTTGCAGGAGTTTTTGGCGAGGGACTGGAAAAGAGCATTTTCATTGGATCATCCTTCCGTTTCTTGCTTTTGCTTCCGTTATTACTGGTTCACCCTGCAAACTAGACAACAGAAGCAAAACGGAAGCAGAAGAAACGACGGAAGAAAAAGGAACTGTCCGTTCCTTCCCTCTCCGCTTCCGTCGAGCTTCCGCTTGTGCTTCCGTCTCCGTTTTTTGGGGTTTACACTAAAACGTAAGGCTTCTTCCGTCTCCGTTTATATCTCCGTCTCCGCTTTCGTCGCTAGTGTGAACTAAGCTTAAAGAGGCTCAAGAGAAAGCCACTCTCCTTGTACTACAACATTGTGTGTATCAAATTTAAACTTTAAGGTTTCCCTCTTTGTGTTTTTATGAGCAATTTCAGACGTTTATGCACTAGGAAATATTGGTAAATGTACAGATCGCTACACTAGCTAAACCTTAAGTTAATTATGCATTTTTAACAAGACAACCTAGTGCCTATTGATATCTTGACAAAAAACTTACTCGTGGTCCATCGACTTTTCTGGAGTGCATTTTTGAAATTTAAGGTACTGAGATATGGTATCGTACTCCTAGGGAAAGAATAACAGCTCAAGGTTAACACACTGTTTTGTGTAGATAGCTTTGATATAACCTGAATGTCAAAACAATTCTTAAAGGGGAACTGAACCCTAAAATCAACTTTTGTCAAACAAAATCTTTAACTGAGTGAGAAAACGATATTTCAAAAAATTCCTCGTATCGCGCTGACTTTCCGAAAAATTCGAGTTTAAACACGTTACTTACCACATTGTACCGGCGGCTCTGAAATAGGGGTTAAGCGGAGAGAGAGTGAGGCTACGACGTCATATGCGGGTAAGAATTGGCTCGGACTGAAAAAATTCATCATTGGAGTGAGATATTGCACACAACATAAGTTGTAACTTTTACTCTTGACTGTGTAAGCGAGGTTATGACAACAAAAACAGTTCAAGCGCCCCATAACCTACGTCACACGTTACCTTCGTATACCGCTGACAAGTCGACAAGCGCCTACGCTCAATGACCCCAAACGACCCGAAACACGCACATACAAACTAGAATTTCGCGGAAAATCAGCGCGACACATGAAAAAAAACTTATAGAAATGTTCTAAACACCTCGAAAGATTTCATTTAAAAATGTTGATTTTAGAGTTCAGTTCCCCTTTAAACAGTTAATGTTTACCATTGTTGAGGATAACATTGCTGCCCTTGATTCAAAGAAGAATATAGCTGTGCCTTGAAAACGACTGGCAACGCAAGATCTTTTGCCGCATGACATAGACGTGCAGCAACCGTGCATGCCGTGATTGGCGCGAAATTTCTCTGCATGCTGCCTGAGTTACTAATAACTATTAATAAAAATATACTAGAAAATAGTCCTGATATAACGTGCGCTATGATTGGTTACAAATCTATTCATTTAAGAGAAAGGGAAATTAGAGGGAACGAGAAAGTTTCTTTCTGTATGGTTATTTTCTAAAAGGGATAAAACAGCATCGCTTGAATT
The DNA here is from genome assembly GCA_026413305.1 of Hydrozoanthus tunicans. Lineage (NCBI taxonomy): Eukaryota > Metazoa > Cnidaria > Anthozoa > Zoantharia > Hydrozoanthidae > Hydrozoanthus > Hydrozoanthus tunicans. The sequence goes on along the minus strand of JAOBAT010011237.1, from coordinate 7,070 downwards.
TCTATACAATTTAGAAAATGATTTTGACGTAGGAGGGCGCCCCAAAAGCAGAGAGAAAACAAGGCCTTGCCTCGCTTTTCTTTCTGCTCTTTCCCCGTTCCATCTTACGTCATAAACATTTTATAAATTGTATCTTGCATCTTGCTTTTGTTGTAAGTGACTGTGTTGCGTACGCGCTATGTTTTGCCGCGAATTTTCCATAATTGGCTTACTGGAAAAGTGTGTGTTTGAATATATTTTGTATCTTGCATTTCTACTGTTTTTTTCTACCAAAAACTTTGTAAATATTAATTTTGTTATCATTACTTGTTATAACTAGTACTGCTGTTATTGCTGTTGATGTTTTTTTTTCATTATTGTTTTTATTATAACTATTATTATTATTATTGTTAACAAAACTATTATTTTTACTGCCATCACTATCTTCACTACTAGTTGTTGGGTGTGTTGTGTTTTGGCGCCAATTTTTTCAAACTTTCCGTTTCTTTCTTTCAGTGACTGGTGCCACTTAAGGTGGAAGAATATACATGTGTAATCACATGGAAGAACATGTATTTTGTGATTTCCCTGATTTTACGGACGAGACTAATGCTTATGATAAGCTACTTTGACACTATGTTCAACTGCAAATAGCGAAAGTACCAAATTTCTCTGATCTGTCTGGTCAGCATGTGCTGCGAAGTGACTGTTGATGAAGCAAAAGCTCTCTCCATAGAGTTTGAACCTCAGAGCTATGGCTCCCTTGGTACCCTACAAAAGAAAAACAACAAACATAATAAGAAAAACAAATATGCTTTTGAAAAAGTATCTGACTGTAGAGTTTCACTAGCATTTGGAAGCATTGGATCAGTGGTTCAGCTGGCGGATGTCGCAAACTCCTAGGGGGGTTCTGGGGCAAGCTTCCCCTTAAATTGGTAAAACTTGAATCTCTAAACTGTTTCCTGCATTCCCTGAACCAAAATTGGTTAACCGGGAGGGTCTTTTGAAAAGCTAAATTACTTACAAAAAATTGAAAGAAAGTGACTTATTTTGTAGTTATACTCGAAAAAATCAGTTTGCAGTTGTTTGTTTTTTAGTCAATTTCAAAAGTAATGTACTTCAATAAGAAAGAGTATAACGCTGGAACAAAGTCAGGTAAAGTGTCTTGTCCAAGGACACAACACATGCAGTGGTCTGACTGGTGCTTAAACTCAAGACCCTAGGGTTACAAGTCGAACATGCTAACTGCTCAGCCACTGTACTGCCAATGGTTACACTGAGTAACAGGGATAATGAAGTGAGAGCTGACAACTTCATAAAATGTCATTTACATTGTTTTTGCACTAGACCCTTCACTTGATTAAAACCAGGCAAGATAGATTTGAATGTTTAATTGAGTTTGAAAAATAGTTATTGAGTTAGAATATTGTTTATGAATGCTCTAGTTTTGGTTGAGTGTCCCTGACGTTTTATAAACCTTTCATTACCGTATGTACCAGCTACATACTATACTGTGCTGTAGCTGTTAAAAAATGCCCCATATTTTTTATCATAAAAACACGATGACATGCATGCAATGTTAATAAAACACATGATTACAAGTATACGTCAAGCATTTAGTACTTACAAGGAGCCCTAACAGAGCTGTTTTGCAATAGCCCGCTCTAATTTCTCGAACATAGGGAAGATGCCGTGAATGTACTGCTACAAGATGGACCATACCCAGCATTCGAATGGAGCGAAGCTGTATGAGACAATTGTTTCACACTTTATTACATAACTATTCTAAAACATAATTTAAATAAATGTACTAGATATCATTATATTATAATTATTTTATGTAATAGCAAAAAAAATTGTGGGAAGCTTATTTTCAACAAGACTGGATTTATTTAGCTAATATAATTATCTTCCATGATTATGTATTTACCCAGTTATACAGCTAGTCTGGAGACTGGTGTACGAACATTTAGGTAATCAAAAGTTCAATACATACTGGCAATTGCTTTTTGTATTTTGAAGAAGGAATTTTTTTCAAATTTTAATTCAAATTTAGCTTTTAGGTTTTTCAAGGAACCAATGCCAAGGGCCTAAATTAGTGTTCCAACACTAGTTTAGTTTAAAAATCATTTTGATCAAACTATATCCTTCAACTACAAAATTAAACACAGTTCAATACCTTCACCAAACCATAAGCACCAAGATAAGCTTGTAGTATCTTCACCCAGGAATTTTCTTTGATGTACTCGATCAGCAGAGATTGGGGTTTAGCATCAACTTCTTGAAGTCTGCGATACAAGATCAGTCAGAGCTTTGAGTTTCTAACTAAAAGCAACCCCGTTCCCAATATGGTTTCCATATATATATATGCATGTGACATGGAGTAATAGGCCTTGTGATTGGTCAATAATTGAACAAACCATTTTAAATGATTTTTTCTATGCAAAGCTATAGAGCTGGGTGGGCTTTTACCCCACCCATAATTATTTTTGCCAATTGAAAGAAAATTAAAGAAAATTCATGATGAAATTTTTGACGAAAAATTTTTTTTGGCCTGATAGGAAAAAAGCATTTTTATTTCTTAAGTTTGAAATTTAGTTTCAAAATTTTTCGGGGCAGCATGTTCCGGACCTCTAAACCCCCAAAGAAAGCTCATGCCTTGGGCACTGCTGGTTGGGTAGTGCTATGCTTGAGCTTATAGCCCCACCAATCCAGATATTTATGCAGAGACCCGCGATCTTATTGTTTAATCTTAATTAAGCTTGCTTGACATGTGATTTTCCTGAGATCTGATTAAACTTTTTTCACGCAGACTTGTGGCCTCAGACAGCTCAGTTTTTCTTTTTTGACTTTTTCATGCTTAACTTGGCATAGGTAATGAAACAAGACGTGATTGACGACAGAGGAATTGCTTGGAAGAGGTTTTATTCCTGACAATAAACACTAAACACAACATGGCCATGTGCTCTGACTAAAACCTTACTTATGCACATGCGTGCCATTAATTTATGTTAGTAACGTATTCAAAATGCGATTGGCTGGATATGCTGACAGGTAATAGAACTAGATTTCAACCATTATAAATATACTTTAAATTATAGATTATTATTAATTATTTTAATGTCACATGCTGTCTGGCAAAGTTACTATGAAAACTAAAGTCACTTGCCTGACCTTAGAAAATTTATATATATCCCCAGACAACCAAATGGAGAATTTATTTGTCGAGCCCTAAGTAAAGGTTATATGTTGCTAGATTGGCTTGGGCTGAAAGAGCTATAACTAATTTAAAACTGGTCATGATGAATAAAAACAAAGTGAATGAATGATTAAATGTCCCATTCAAACTTACCCTACAGCCACAATATCAGGAAGTTTTTCTTCATCACTAAGATGCAACAGTTCTCTAAAATCTTCATCTGGGGGTTGAGTTCCTTTTACATTCCACGTGCAACAAACCACCCTAAAATTCAGGCAAAATAAAACTCTTTTATGACTGTTACAAAATCAGACATTAGATACATCAATGTAACTTGGAGTATACCCAAAAGGGAAGGGGGGGCAGGGGATGTTATCCCACACGTTAGCTATGGGGACATACTGGCTGGCCTTTTGGTTATATTTTTCCAGGGTATGCTATTTGAAGCCCAAAACTCTAACAAAGGTTCAGTACATACACATTGAAAAACAGCTGGGTAGTAGTTCTGATACTTTGAGCACGTCATACAATGAAAGACAGGGTCAGGGTTGTTATATAGAGCTCAGGTGACACCACTCCTTACCCTTAATAAGTTGTCAGAGTAACCCACCCTCCCCTAGCCTCCTTTAATGAATAAACATGGACAGCAAAACTGGGGAGCTGGGGGAGCAACTTTCCCCCCAATAATTTCTGGCTAACAACAACAACTTTTGAAAAGGAATCTCAGATTTTATAACAACCTGTTACAATTTTGCAGTGTGCCCCTCACCCCTCCCCCCCCCAATAATTTTTTGTTCCACCACCAATGGTAAACTGGCTTATAGATGACTTTTAACCTTACTTCAAATTTAAATGCTTTAACTTATTACAAATTTTCTGCCTATTAAAAAAATCCCTAAAAGCAGCTGAAGAAGTCTGTGCTAATTAAATTGGCTGAGGTGACTGATTATCTTAAAAACAAAAATAGTTGGAGGTTTAAATTTTGTGCCAAACTACTAAAAAGAACAGTTCTTTGTTAAGCGGAGAATGCTGTATTCAAGCTAGAAGATAAAGGTTCAGATTACCATTATAGTGCAAACCTTTTTAATTAAAGTGTGCACTCTATGATTTCAAGTGTCAAGTCCAACCATAATGAAATACATATAATTATTTATAAAGAACCCGATTTTAAATGTTTGAAAAGAAAACTTAGAGTTCATATTACCAAGAGTTGCAATAGCAAACCAATTTTGTCAAAAAAATTAATGCAAGCCAAGGAAAAATGCTTTTGAAAACACATTTATTTATTTATTACAGATAGAACTTGCGATTGACTGGATATCAGTCTTTTCCTTTGCAAAGAAGTTATATTACATATATAACTATATATGCAAAATGACATTGGTTTTCTGTATATGTAAGTAGTATTCTTACAACAGAAAACCAATATATATTTGTAATGTTTATGTTAAACAAGGCTGTATTCATTAACTATTCATAGTTCAAAAATATGTATATTTATTTAAAACAAAGATAGCTACAAGCAGAAGTGACAAAAAACCTGAAAGATGATCTTCTGAAAAACAGTTAGTAGTCAATGTAGGAAAGCAATTTTAAAATGATCATGATGTACTTGCAAAAAAATTATGTTTACTTTTTGTTTCTTTCCACAATCAATTATATCTTTTTAAAAACACCAACCTCTTTTTTAACAAAGTAAAGTGGTCCATTCATATAGTGCAAAGCTTACATTTTTTAGTTTATAAATATTTGTCATGCACTCAGTTATGTTATTCCATAGACACAGTGCAATTCCACCAATTCATCTCTGTTTCTTTCAAATCAACAAACATAACAGCAACAAGTTTATATTGTGAAACATTAAAGCCTACTAATTTGAATATATTTTTCCCACAATTATGTCCCTGAAAGGCAGTAACCACCATATTGTGTCTTAACACTAGCTTTCCTCAGTCAAAATAATCTTTGCTTAAAGTCTAGGAAGATTGCGGTTTTGTTGTACTTAAAACACTTCACGAACATCACGTGCGTTTAATACATACAGTTTTTCCCCGAATGACATGACAAAATGCTCAATCAACATCAAACCAAATACAACATATTGCTTTTAGAATTAGAGATTCTGAAATGAGCATTTCAATTCGCTCTAATCTTAGATGTCTTTCAGTCTGAAAGCTACAGTTTGGTACGTACGTAAGTTCTTACAAAATGTAAACGAATAACTGTTTTGAGTTAAGCAGAAGATTCAAGAACACCACTTACAGTTTACCAGTTGACTTTTTAGACATTTAAATTCTAAAACAGAAATCTGCATGATCATGATATATAAAATGCTTAAAGGAAAATCTGACAAAGCATCTGACGCATGCTTCGAACGTATATAATAAAGTCATTCAGTTATATATTATGTTATAGGTTCGTAGCTGTTAAGCGCCAGCTGTATTAACGCTCTTTTTCTTGTTCACAGTTCAAACAAAACAATAAGCCAAAGGCAAAACTTAAGGCAACCTAAACTTGTTTGTACTTAAAATGAAATGAAATGTCGAACGTTAAAACAGCATTTTATTTTAGCTCTTACTTCTTAGCTAGCTAACATAACGCACTTTAAGGATATTCAGATTCTGTTTCACAAAACTGTTTAGTTTCGAGTAGAAGAGAAGGACAATCTTAAGTGGCTTACCGGAGCGCTTAAATCCGAGAAAAGCTCGTTAATATAACTACAAGTTAAAAGTTTCGATCCAGCTCGGCGATGTCATTGTATAAAAAAAAACTCGCTTAACCGCATGATTTCTTATAAAAAACATAAAGTTATCGAATGCTGAGCAATATTTTGTCAACCATGGTGTTTGTTGCTAAACAAAAATGTATAGTTTCAGTGAAATAATTGCAAGTCGATTTAAATTTGAAACCGCAAACAAAAATGGCGATGCGAGACAAAGAACAATCATTTATAATCGAAACGCAAAATGGAAGTTTCGATCAAAAGCTTACCTCAAGCTCATAGTTGCTTCAAGTCCTTTGAAAAAAAAACGTCAGTTGTTTCTTTTCCACAAAACAGATGCAGCAGAAACTGACAGATTTGCAAGTACTCCAATAAGCTACAATTCTAACATCAAGCTTTATGCATTTTCAGCAGCTGCTTTTTTAATGTTTACCCTTTAAGCGAAAACCGCTGACACGTGTCATAGGCTTAAAAAATTGCGGTCTCTTTATCCCTCGCAATCACATCCTTTTTTACAGGAATCAGTATAGTTTTTCTTAGACTGAATGTACTGAATTTTCGACCATAACAGACTCAAATCATAGTACACAGACTTACCTAAGTGTTTGTTTCCGTTCAGTGATCAGAGAATATTACCTCGCTCCCCGCAGCCCGCATCTTTTAAGAAAAGTTTTAATAAAACTCCAACTAATTCGCCCAGCTCTGAATATGATTATGAACACATCAGTACAAAGCAACGGCCTTTATTTAAGAGCATATGAAATACTGGAGAAGATTACGAGGGCGAATTCTGTGCGAGTTTACTGACAAACTGCCCTGGGTGGGGGGAGGGGGGTACTTCGAGGTCAAAAAGGTAGGGATAACCGTCGGGAAAAGCCATCAAAAATTTTCCCTGGATAGCTAGCGGGTCGGCGCTAAGTCCTCTCGTGTTACACTAAACGTGATATGCAGTATAAACAAAGGCGCACGCGCGTAGTAGAACGTTCGCCGAAGGACTTTTGTCTTAACTTCTTATCAGTTCGCACGCTTGCTAAAACACAGGACTGCAAGCAGTCCAATAGCTTCACGTTTTTAAACCCTAAAAAACAGGCTCTTTGTTTAACACGGGATTCCTTTTAACAACCCCTAAAAAAATACCGGACTCGCAATTTTTAAGGGAGTACCCCCCCC
>JAOBAT010011226.1:0-10253 GCA_026413305.1 Hydrozoanthus tunicans | reverse complement strand
TAGTAGTAGTAGTAGTAGTAGTAGTAGTAGTAGTAGTAGTAGTAGTAGTAGTAGTATAGTAGTAGTAGTAGTAGTAGCAGTAGCAGTAGTGGTAGCGATAAGGATACAGTGATAATGGCAGACATATGTATGCCTGTAGTTCATTCAAGCTCCAAATTAACATTGTAATCTTACACACGTGTGTACTTAGGTGAGCCTGCTCCTCGCCTGGGTGTTCTTCTTTCACTTTTTAAATAAAGCAGACCCGGAAGACTATGAAGACTGGCACGCATTCTTCTTCTACGCCCACCTGATTGGCTGGATTGCCACCGTATTGTTCTTTGTTGTCTTTGCATTCGGACTGCACGAAAGCATTGGAGGGGCGAAGTGTTGGTATACCATAGTAAGTTCTGCATTGCTTTATCTTGTACGTACGTACGTGCTGCTTTAAAGCATATTCTATAAATCTTCTCTAGCTCTATGAATAACATACCGTCGAGACATTTAAGAGGTTTTTTCATCTTCAAAATAAAATCCCAGTTGCTAACTCGGAAAAAATTCCAGTCGGAATTCGAAGTAAACCAGAAAGCTATTTCTACTACAGCCTTACTAGCGGGCGCCACACCACTTTTTTCACGACCCGGCCTAACCCAAGAGGCCTGGTTCCTAGTACTTCTTCGTTGATCAAACATGATGTTCCGTCACGAAGAACTCAGGGAATGGTGCATGGATATCTTAGTGGAATTACCCTGTTCAACAGTCAGTACAGATTTCTTTCGTACTGCTATTTCAACACAGCTGGCTTATTTAATTGTGGATTCTAAGACACTCTCATTTTTCTTAAGAACAAACTTAATAAGAACATTGAGTCTGGATTTTCTTTTTTTTTTGATAAAAAGATAAAGGCCTTTAAGAACAAAATAACAACATCTTGAGCCTGAAATGGCCGTAAAAATAAGAAAGATAAAAAAGAGTGTATTTTGTACTGATACAAGGATAAACGTGTTTGATAAAAACCATAGAACACATAATTCACAAACCGTAAGCAATCTCTCAAAAACACCCAAGCCAATTTTACACATGGGCTCGACATGAGACAATCTTGAAGAGACTGAAAATGAAGAGAAATCTTTGAGCTTTGAACATACTTGAAATAACTGTTGTCCAAAACGTGTTATGTTTTCAGAGATCTTATGAAATAATTTCGTTCTTGAATTAAGTCAACATATTTAAAGGACTGGGACCGAGGCAAATTTTGAAATAAAATCACGCGAGCGTCTTTTGGCCTTATTCGAAATAATTGCCCAGCTGCAAGAAGAACAGCTCTTCAGTTTAAAATTAGGCAAAAAAAGTTATTTTCTTTGAAATTGTACAAGGACTTATTCGATTACCTTTTAATAATATAGCGGCAGACAAGTTAAATTTCCTTTTTCTAGTTTTGCAAGGACTTCGCGTGTCTTAAATTTTTCGTTTGTAAACACGACACCTCGGTTTTTAGTCGCGTGACGTACTAGTTGCCGTGGAAAATTTCTAATTGCCCATGTAAAACTTCAAATGAAGGGCCGAGGTCGGATATCCGTTTATAATTTGTCTGTTATATTACTAATTATTTAATCATTACAGAAAAACAATAAATCCCTGTCGTTAAAGGTATTTGGGGCAATTTAACACTGGAGTGGCACTAAATTGAGAAACTTAAATAGAAGTCAAGGAAAGTTTTATTTTGCAGACCTGTTAGAAAGTCATGTTAAATACCAGTATGTATCACCATGTAAAGTACAACGTCTTTACTCACCCCAGGTTCTTGTGTTTCACTTTGCCCTGGCGGTCTGTTGCATTGTGGGTGCTGGCTACTGGGCAAAATGGGCGAACGATCAGAAGGGTACGTTCAAGTTTAAGTTCTTTCACAAGGAACGCTGGAACTATCTGGTTGTGGCCGTGGTGAGTTGCTTTCTTTTTACCTAATATATCACGCTTGACAACCACTACATTGAGTTCAATTATATATAAAATATTGTATACATATTAAAAGAGCAAGGAGTTATCATCAGAGCTGGTCCCCGAGCCTTGTTCGAGGCTAGTGCTCATGATAACCAATAACATTATTAAAGTCCATATCAAGCTTAATTTTTTATTTTTTGGATTAAAACTGTTGTCATCTTTGAACTCAAAATTCGAATAACCAAAGAAAATTTCCACGTCTAAGTATGCTTTTTAATCAAAAAAAAAGATTGGAATGTAAATTTTGACCGAGCAGGCCGGGGACTGGTAACCTGTGACGTAACAGCAGTGAGTTATGTGTTTTTTATTAAGAAAAATTTCATTTCTATTAAAGAATGTCAAAATTTTTATTTTAAACAATTTCAAGGGAATAATTCATTGGTTAAAGTTATAATAATGTGACTACTGTAGCCAGAATTGAACTTTTTGAGATAAAAAAGATTGTCTCTGCTTCATGCCTCATGCTACGTCATATGCCTTCTACTACGTCATCATTTGTTTTCGAAAATTACTGTTATTAAAGGGTTCTATTTTTTATCTGGAACTTAAAAAATAAGCTTTATAGGGACTTTAGTAGTTTATACATATGACAAAAACAGACGCAGTATCATTCTTGTGCAAAGTGAATTCGAAATTAAATTCTTCTTCCAGCATCTTAAGAACAAAACTGAAAAATTCCTAATAAAAGATAATGACAAAACTTTTTCTCTAAAATTCCGTTTTCCTGATAATCTGTGACTATAAATGAGATGTAGGTTTTCAAAAGATTTCCTTTTAAAATGAAATTTTCTACACTATAGCGAAAAAAAAGATATATACTGAGACCCGACGTTTCGGCGATTCGATTCTTAGTGATGCAATTGTCATTAGCCATTGAGCTTGACACACCTCTTTCTTCAGTAATAAGGCTTGATTATATAGAACGGGTTAGCCAGGTTGAACGGGTTGAAACACAACCTTAGCTCGGTGTTACCTGAAACGAGCCGGCCCAGCCCGGCTACAAAGTTGAAGCTCTTCGAACTACTCATTCGCAATGAGAAATGGTTAAATTATTATTTTCTTTTGTTCTTTTACATTTAATTATCAGGAATTTCAAGATTTAATGTTACAATTGTACTCATTGTCTTAGTCATTGACATAAGCTAATTTTTCATAAGCAGTGCACGTAAATTTAGTCCCTCAGCAACTAAAGATGATCAGTGATAGATTGAAACATGTTTTATAACCTTAATTAATAATAATAGTAATCACTTCGCATTTTTTCAGTAGGCCTATATATAAGTATACAGTGTTTTGTAGGTATATACCCTAGTTTTAGATAAGTTAATTTATTTTCACATAGACACGTATATATGTATTTTGTATATAACTTAAGTACAATCTTAACTAGTACATGTTTATTTGATGAGCTCGAAACTGTTTTTATAATAACACTAGAAACCAAATAATTATTTTTTTCTTATTTTTTTCAGGTCTTTAGCGTTGTGTCTTTTTGTCTGCTTATAGCTGACGCTTTCCAATCGCTGAAGCAAGTTAAAAACTCGTGGTAGACTGCATTACACAGACCGAAAAGATGGGATAAAAACTCAGTGACAGTACTTCTCGTGTGTTTTTAAAAACAACTACAAATTTTTTTGTTATTCGTCTTGGTCCATGAATTATTTTTCTAATATTTTGAGTGGTTAAAACCTAAAAGAGAACCATTTTCGATCTCTAACATCATCTTCAGAGTTAAACTGTTTATTACATGAAAATAAAGTTTATCTTAAAGATCGAAGGCGTTTAGTTTTAAAATTATGTGTATACCAACTTCACCTATATAATCAAGAATAATTTTAGCAGACGGAATTATGACCAAGAAAAATGCGTTTTATCATTACTGTGAAGATGTCGTGGTTTATTACGTTCTTATGGCGGGGGTACACTCAAAGCACGCTTTGTGGCCACTTTTCCTCATGTTTCTTCCGATATCTCCGTCCATGATTTGAATCTACAAAACCCCTATGCTTAAAACGCAGATGGGATGAAGGAGAATAACAGCTTGAGCATTTTAAGAGTTTTGACTTGTATCTTTTTCTTGAAGAATGGTAGTTTCAAAGAGAATTTTGAGTTTGGTGATATTTTTGTAGGTTAAAAAATTAATTAACAGTTAATATTTGATGTTAATTCGCCAAAAACCGTCCTCAAACCAAAGCTGTACTAGTTCCTCACCAGGAGGGACGATTTGCTGATTTTACTCTTATTAAAATCTCTTTTTCAACTTCCTCACTGTTCAACAAAAGTTTGGGTATACTCCCGCCTTAATCAATTATAACTTGTTTAGTAAACACGTTGTACAACGTTAACTTTTAACATTAAAGTTGAGCCCCGGTAACTCGAAATCAGTTAATTCAAAACCCCCGCTAACTCGAACTGACCGGAGTTCGAATTGACGGGGTCATACTGTATGTTCACATTTTGTAAGCTTGGTTTTGATTATTGTGGAGACTTCAATCAGCAACGAGATCTGTACAACATTTTATACTCTTGCAATTCTCGTCATTGTATCTGTAATCAAAATTTGTTACATATCTTAGCTTAAAGTCTTCGAAAATAAAGAAATGAGTATTCGTTCTTCGTTCAAACTTAACATAATTAACTGTCTTGACAACTAAGGTAAAACAGATTCTATGTCTTTCTGAACAGGAACCCACAAACCATAATGTGTGTGCAATTATACTTTTTCACGCTGCGCCTCAGAAAGCGTTTCAATTCCCCCCAAAAGCAATATAAATATAATGAGTTATGATTGCTAATAACAGAATGTTTAGAATGAATGATTTTATTACATTTTGGAGCAACAGCATACAAAATTCAAATTTCCCAAATTCGTGGGTGTTCAATGATCGTGACGGAGAGCTAGGGCTACCTGTTGTTTATAATAATTTTTATTTTTGATACGAATACCTTTGTTACTCACAACGAGTGAGCATCGTGCAAGCGAAACTACCATGACATAACTTAAATCCAACCTCTTATAAGTGGCCATCCTCCACTATAAACGGCCATCCTCCACCATAAGCGGCCACCCTCCACTCTAAGCGGCCATCTTCCACTAAAAAGCCCTCTCCACTAAGCAGCCATCCCACTAATGTGCTATGCTCCACGAGGCGGCGACCCTCCACTTAACGGCCACCCTTCACTAATCGGCCCCCTTCACTAAGCGGCCAACCTCCACTAAGCAGCCAACCTCCACTAATTGGCCACCCTCCATTAATCGGCCACCTTCCAATAATCGGCCACCCTCCACTAAGCGGCCATCGATCCTCCACTAAGCGACCACCCTCAACTAATCGGCCACCCTCCACTAAGCGGCCAACCTCCACTAAGCAGCCACCCTCCATTAATCGACCACCTTCCAATAATCGGCCACCCCCCACTAAGCGACCACCCTCAACTAATCGCCACCCTCCACTAAGCGGCCAACCTCCACTAAGCAGCCACCCTCCACTAAGCGGCCATGGACCCTCCACTAAGCGACCACCCTCAACTAATCGGCCACCCTCCACTAAGCGGCCAACCTCCACTAAGCAGCCAACCTCCACTAAGCGGCCATGGACCCTCCACTAAGCGACCACCCTCAACTAATCGGCCACCCTCCACTAAGCGACCACCCTCAACTAATCGCCACCCTCCACTAAGCGGCCATGGACCCTCCACTAAGCGACCACCCTCAATTAATCGGCCATCCTCCACTAAACGGCCATCAACCCTAAACGAAGCAGCCATCGACCCTCCACTAAGCAGCGACCCTCCACTAAGCGGCCATCGACTCTAAATTAAACGGCCATCGACCCTCCACAAAGCGGCCACCCTCCATTAATCGGCCACCCTCCACTTAGTGGCCATCCTCCACTAAACGGCCATCGATCCTAAACTAAGCGGCCATCGACCCTCCACTAAGCGGCGACCCTTCACTTATTGGCCATCCTCCACTAATTGGCCACCCTTCACTAATCGGCCACCCTCCACTAATCGGCCACCTTCCCCCCCCAGGCGGCCAACCTACGGAAGGCGCATAAGTGTGAGAACATTTTGTCGAAACCTTTTATGGTTCTCGAGATATTAACACCTAAAATGTTGTCTTTCAGTTGTTGTTTTTTTTCAATCTGGTGCCAACGTTTGCATGAATTTAAGCCAAACTTGGACTGGTGATGTACCTTAATGTTTTCCTCGAGTTTGGTATAAATTTGTCCAAAAGATATGGGTTTGCAGCAGATTTTGAAAAATTGAAAATTTACCTGTTATGCAGTGACGTCTTGAAAACATTATAAGTATTGATATCTGGAGAACCATTAAAAATTTCGACAAAGATTCTTCATCCCTGTTCCTCATTTAGAAAGGTCTATCGGCTGAGATTAAAAACTGAATTCATGTCAAAGGTACTACCTTTAAAAGTGCACGAGATATCAGTAGAGTATTTCGTTGAGAAGTCTTTATTAGAAAAGCACAAGCTTCAAAACTGAAAAGCGAGATTTAGAGTGACCAAAACAGTACTGTCGTTTTAACCAATCTTAAAAGCGCTTGGTTGTTTTTACGTGACGTATTCTCTATTTATAGCACAGATCTAGAAAAAAAGCGCAAGTATAAAGTACAAAATCTAATGATCAAGAAGCATTGAACTTTGAATTAAATTCCTTTCCCGATCTTACCACCATCGCTCTGTTTCCGGGACGCTAAACAAGTCTTGTTTTTTGTTTTTTTTAAATATCTATTTGCTTTTATTTCTTTCAGTACTGCCTACAGTAATTTACATACAGGAAATTGAATTAGTAGCCACTACAAATACTTAATACTAAGTACTTAGTATTCAATATTTGATTAAAACGTAACTTGTCATCTTTGTTATTCATAGGTTTAAATCTAAAAAGGGTAGGTTTTCTTATTGAATAACAATAATTGAATAACATTGTGCTGGTTCCAGTGTATCAAATCCATATAAGAAACGAATTTGGCACAAAGTCATCTAGTTTCCGTTGTTTTCCCAAACAAGTTGGCTCTGCTCTTTTGACCTGCGCCCGCGATCATACTGTCGTTACGTCAAAACTGCAATACAGCACGCTCACGTCTGTAGTTATTTTTTAGTCGCCACAAGTTTTCGACAAGCCTTTAGGAAGGGCAAGACGTGATCTTTTTGTTTAATCTGAGGGAGAAACAATAACGATTTTAAAGGTAAGTTAACGTTTCCTAAAACGAACCTTGGCTATAGAATAACTGACCAACAAAGCATGCCGTTGGTTCGAGTCCCTTAAGTAAATACTATATCAAGCTTTGTTGCTACTGTTTTTGCAGTCACAACATTGACTAATATTGATTTGGACTTTTGCTGTTCAAACATTGTTTTAAACTCTTTTTGTATTTTTTCTATCTTTTATTGAAAAAATCCGCGATTAGTACTAAAAACTGAAATCATGCTTTTACGCAATGTTTATAACATTATTGTTAGTTCTAAGTTTGATATGGTGTTCTTTTTGAAACCACCTCAGTAACAATACCATCAGAAAAGTTTTCAGGCCAACAAAACTTGATAGATATAGCTTGAAAATAGTATCATATGAATTTAAAAGTTAGTAAAACAACTTGCTAGCTTTTCGGTTAAAACTAAGGCCTAATCTAGCAAAAATAAGGATGCGTGTCCCTGTCCGAATATGACGTTGCGTTACCTACGAGAGCGAATTCGCCTTAAATTACACATCTAGACCTTTCAACGGAATGAAACATTTGCACAGTTTTAGCCATAACAAAGTTACTAGTCAAACCTTTTGCTTTCATTTGTTTACGAAAGAAAACGAAGAAGATGAGCAAAAGTCAGATCTCCGAACAACAACATACTGGAGGATAAAATACCTTAGCTTAGTTTCGACATGTTAATCTCAGTCCCTCTTTGATCAACATTGTTTTGATAATTCAATCGCTTAGAAAGTTAATTGAAACTGCAGCTGAACTGGGTTGTACTGATAGTAAAACGTTTGGAAAAAGTTCAAAATATTTTATTTTGTTGAACCAAATTTGATAAAACTGATTTTACGGCTCGACTTAAGGTATTTCGAGTAAAGAAGAAATTTTCAGAGGTTTTATATACGGTTAATCACTGACGTGATTAAACAACTTCCGTAACCTCTGAAAGTCCGATAGAGGCTTAAAACGTTCCTTGAAGGCCTTTGTGATTCTTTCTTTTTCCTTGTTTCAGTTTCCAACTCATTAAAACAGGAAAACCATTTCAAGAGCCGTAGATTCCCTTTGACGAAAAGTTTTTTCCCTCTAAAGCTTAGAAACAACTTGTTTTCTAAAGAAACAGGTCTAAACGTTTATCCCGGAAATGACACACACGTGTTATAAGTGTAGTAATATCAATAATCGGAAATTGATTTGGGAACACTGTGCCAAAATTACTTTTAAGACAGTTTTTGATTTCGTAAAAAGAAATAGCAACAGCAACTATAACTGAATCAACAACAACGGTTTTCACAATAACATGTTAACAGTTTCAAGAGCGCGCGTTGGATGTGATCATGTATTGTATTAAAATAGCCTAAGGGAAGTGGGGTTGTAAATCGCTTCCGGTAAAGATGCAAATTAAAAAGCTGTTTTATGAAAGGTCTTGAGTTTGCCAAACCAATCAAAATTTGAAAACGAAAGCTAGTTAAAGTTTATTCAGAGCCATATTTCAGCTTCGCAACATGACAGAGTCAATTTCAATATATTATGGTCAACTCGGTATGTCAAAAGATAACGGAGATTGAGTATGAACCAATTAGAACGCTAGAAACGGAATTTTCGAGGTTTAAAGTTTAAAAATTTTGAGTGTAAGAATATTAGTAAAAATATAAACAATTAGAAAAATATTAATCAATATGATTTCACAATTACGTTTAGTCGATCAACATACGCGTGTATTTTTGGAACACACTTGCTTATGAAATTAATGTTGTACTTGCAAGAGCCATTTCACCAGAATGGTGCCGGAGCAATATCTATTTCGAAACCACAATAATGCTTCCAAAGTCCTTTACAATTTCGTAAAAACCGTGTAGCAAGGCGGAGAATTATTAAAGATGCATTTGATTCGAACTTATTATCATTATAGGTAATCGAATGAGGTCAAGTAAAATTTCAAAAAAAAATCGCGCGTTTTCTTGCCTAATTCGAATTAATTGTCCGACCGGCCACAAGGAGGGTAAATCTTTCAGAAATGGGCCAAAAGACAAGTGTTTTTCTTGGAAATTTCACTAGGACTCATTTGATTACCTTTTAACAATAAAGTGGACAAATGTTTTCTTTCTTTTAGTTTGGAAAGATTTCGTGCGCGCAAAAGTTTGTTCTTTGACTTTTATTCGTGTGACGAACTAGTTGCTATGGAAAATTTGTAATTTCAAACGGAGGCAATTACAGATATAGTAACATAGCAAACAGGTTATAAGCGGAATTCGGTCCTCGATTTTATCTGTAATTACCCTCCGTTTAAAATTTTACGTGGGCAATTACGAATTACCTATGGCAATCCGTTCATCACGTGCGTAAAAATCAAGATGTTGTGTTAGAGTGGCTATAGTATTGATGCGACCCGGCCGTTTTGAATGAAATCTCATTTCTCAATTTTAACCAGCATGACTTACGACTCGGCGCTTTGGCTACTTGTCACTAAACTGTCTTTTATAAATCTCAATTTGTATCTACTTAAATATGCCAGGATTGTAAATCAACGATATCAACAAAGTTTACATTGGGCCGACTAGTTAAATAACAAGCTGAAAATACAGGCAACATGGAAGAATCGCAACAGCCCCCAAAGAAGAAGAAGAGGAGTTTTGCTGTATCCGCCAGAGGGGTCTTTAAAGTGTTGGAATTTGTAAGTGATATTGATATTGGATCATTTTACCTTATTTTCTAAATTTGACAAATGAAATATCGGTTAGCTGTATAGGAAAAAACTAAGAATGATAGTAGAAATCACTGGAACGGATTGGGAAGATTTTGAAGGGGCGGGGTTTTTCCGAGCCGGAGGCTTCACAAGTGCATTGTGCCTCTTAGTGACTACTCCCTTTGTGGGTGTAAAGTACGTTCTTGTTTCCATTGGTATGTAAATAAGGTGCTGTTCAGTATGTACAGCTGTTTTAGAAAAGGCGGTCGTAAGGACTACGCGCCCATACCACTTATTGTTTAGTTACGGATTACATAAGATTCGTACATTGAATGACTAGCCCTATTGTTCGAGATAAGTGGTTATTCGACAA
>JAOBAT010011215.1:0-10253 GCA_026413305.1 Hydrozoanthus tunicans | reverse complement strand
CCCACCTCTTTCCACCACCATCCCAACCCCTATGCCACAAATGGTGCACTATATCTACTCTTCATTCAGTGCAACAGAAAAGTAAAATGAAAATTTCCAGCCAAAGTTATGTTTTCTTTGGTTAACAACTTATTAACCCAAAAAAAAAACATAGAAGTTACTTTAGATCTTCACAGGAGGTTAATTTATCAGCATAGATAATCTCCTTACAAATACAAAACAATTGGAACATCATATAAGGAGAAAATGGAACTTAATTAAAGGAAGGAAACCATGTACTTCAATGAAAAGCATTACTACAAATTAATACAGGGAAGGTATGGGAACAGAACCTTAGTAGGGAGAATTTAGAAAAACAGCATTTGGCAAATTTTGGACAAAAGGGCTTGAATCTGTTGTGCACCATTATTAAATTGGGAAACTTTCATTTGTCAATAACACCAGATCAGACAGGGTTAACAAGAAAGTTAATCAGCTTTTTCTCAATAACCAGGTAATTCATATATACCATAGTTGTTCACTTTTTAGGGAGGGATGAAAGGGTCTGCGGATTGGCGGATTTGGCTAAAGTTTCGATAGGATTTCAACAATAATTTCAATGGATCTGCAGATCCAATAAATCTGATGGATTTGGATTTAGGCAAAAAACTTATGCAGATTACATAATTCTAACCATACTGTGGATCTTTCAATGGTCAGATTGCCAGATTTGGCACTGAATTTGCGCAGATCGGTGATTCCTGTACTCCCCTTTTCACACCCCTTTAAGCCACACTCACTATTAAATTACATCTTCTGTTTTTGTGAGATAGCAGGGCTACTGTATTTCTCAAACAGTTAATCATTTCTTAATAACAGAACTTGCTTAGTGAACAAAACGACCTCATTTCAAAACAAAGTACATCATAAAAGCATTGTTTCTCACCCTTATTAACTAGTGTGTTTTGCCTACTAGGCAATAGAACTTGTAACCATTGTGGTTGGCAAGAAGTCTGATGGTGGTTCATGTACCATCGTCACTGGAGCAAAAGGAGCTGATTCCCCTGACAGCATCACTTTTCCACTCCCAACTCCTGATAACCCTTTGAAGCCTGGAAAGCCAAAATGGGCAAATTATGCCTTGGGTGTCATTGCAAACTTTGGAAAATCTATTCCAGCTTTTGAGGCTGTGATTTGTACAACAGTGCCACTGGGCGGTGGTCTTTCTAGCTCGGCTTCATTGGAGGTCGCAGTGTATACATTTCTAGAACAGTTATGTGGAGAGGTTCAGAAAGACTTACGAGCTAAAGCTTTGGCTTGTCAAAAGGCTGAACATGACTTTGCAGACATGCCATGTGGAGTAATGGACCAGTTCATTTCTGTCATGGGAGTAAAGGGGAATGCACTTTTGCTGGACTGCAGGTATTAACCTTTTACCCATAGCTAAACAACTTTCAAAGAAAAATGTTTCCATTATCTTGCTGGTGTAGTAATAGCCCTCATTTTCTTGTTTTTTATTTAGTGGTGCTCAATATCTTTTGTTATTAAAAAGGGGTATAGATCATTCCAAACCATTTCTGATGCACTACATATGATAGACAAGGACCTTGAAATGGCTAGATAAAAAAACCATGCCATCA
This sequence comes from Hydrozoanthus tunicans, assembly GCA_026413305.1. NCBI lineage: Eukaryota > Metazoa > Cnidaria > Anthozoa > Zoantharia > Hydrozoanthidae > Hydrozoanthus > Hydrozoanthus tunicans. The sequence continues at coordinate 8,634 of JAOBAT010011215.1, read as the reverse complement.
TGTTAGATAATAAAATAATTCATGAAGTTTTGACATTAAAAATGAGGACTTAAACATACAGAAACCTGTAACAGAGCAAGGGTTTTACCCAGCCAGTCATTATATAGTTGTTTAAACTGATCAAAACAGACTTTAGCAAAATTACTAAATTTTGTGGTTTTTAACTTCTTGTTATTATTAGTTTTATGAAGGTTCATCCATGCCACCAACTAAATGTCAATAAATTAAACACACAGTTGCCGCAATGAGATAGATCTGCTGACAAAGAGTTGGTTTAATGTCAGTACTTAGTTATTTCAGCACAGAATATGCAGCTATAAAAAAGAGCAGAGCTCAGCATATTTAGTTTCAAAGTATATAACACACATCAATTACAGGGCCCAAAAAGAAGCCAGCTAACTATTACTGCAGGCAAAAACCTTGTAGCCTTGATGCAAATCTTAAAGCTAAATCCTTTCTTGAGCCTTAGTGGCTCCTTTGGCTGCCACTTCTCTCCAGTTTCTGTAGTGTTAGCTGATAAAGTCTTTGACTCAATTCCCCTGGACAGGACATTAATTTACCGCAGGTTAGCCCCAAGCAAAGGCTGGTACTAATTTGTAAAGCTGAGTCAACTGGAACAAGTCAGTTAAAGTGTCTTGTTCAAGGACACAGCACATTTTTCTGACTAGTACTGGTGCTCGAACTCAGGAATCGGGACCTTCAGTCGAACAAGCCAACCACTCATCTACTGCACTCCCAACTGTGCAAATCTTGGTAGCCATTTATTTTCAATGATGGTGTAGTCCAAACTATAAAATTATCATCCTGTGTCTGTAGCTTTGTGTGCAAGAATAATTGCATTTGTTTCCAGATTTGTTTGTCAAAGAATCAATTAAGTAGATAAGCTTCATCACATTGTTTATCATCTTGCTAGAAACAATAACTTTTAGTTAATCCATTCCAAAGGTTCTCCACAGTCTTAATAGTACAGCAAGCTAACTGCAAGTTTGAAAAGCCTATAAGTAGCTGGCATTGGTTTCTTGCAGGTAGCATTAGCCACCTACAGGTGATAAACTCAAGCTGTCTTGGATAAGCTCAACCATTTAACTTAATGTAATTTATAATGAAAGCAACCTATAACAGTATCAGAATTCCTTGGTATTATACAGGGGCCTTAGGTAGGGAGGGGTGAAGGGTGGGTTAATCCTGCATGGGTGGTATTAATTCTCAAAACTCTGCCATGTCAACCCCTGTTTTATATGATACAACTATTGTGCTTCTTGTTACAGATCAATGGAAACTGTGTTGGTGCCACTTACTGATCCTGAAGTGGTTGTGGTAGTTGTAAACTCCAATGTGCATCATGAGTTAACTGGCAGTGAATACCCAACCAGGCGAAAACAATGCGAGGCTGCAGCGGCAGCGTTGGGAAAACCAAGCCTGAGAGATGTTACAATGGAAGAGTTAAAAGGTGCATACTAACCCTATAGTAAAAAAAGGTAAAGAGGTGCATGTTTTATATAGCACCCTTTCCATATTAATGCTCAAAGGCATTTTACAATGATCAGCTTACCCTAGTGGACTGGAAGCATATAAAGGCGCCACTGCAAAGCAGTCCATGTAATACTATGTTAATTGGTGGCAATATTGGCTCAGCCCTTGGAACTGATGAACAGATAATCTCTACAGAGCAGCTCACTAGCTAGAGACAGCAATTTTCTACTCTATACTATTACTTTGTCTTGTACTATTATTAGTTTTGGAACATATTTCCACTCACAGCAGTACCATTATTCGGCTACTCTGTACTACTATAATATCATGTGATACCATATCTAGTGAGCTAATCCCCCTTAATTGCAGTCATGGACTGAATTCTGAAGGATGCAGCTCAACGAGGTCGGACTGAAAGCATGTTAAGGCGCATACTGCTGCCGCTATCCAGCCCATGCATGACCTCAGAGCACAGCTCCACAGCCAGATAGAATTAGCTGGGTGTCAATTTTGTTTAGGGAGGAAAACCAGAGAGCCCAGAGAAAACCCTCGGAGTCAGACTGAGATCGACAAATCTCAGCCCACATGCGGAAACCAGGACTCGATCCCGGGTCCACAGTGTTGGGAGGCATGAGCGCTAACAGTGCTCTGACTCCCTCAGAACTCCAGAGTACTGTGGTTAAATGGGAAGGATGTGTTCATGTTCACTGCTTCTCAGTTTATCGACTATAAAGTTTTTCCCATAAAGTCTTAGTCTGTTCATATACATTTTTTACTCCCTATACTGGCAGCTAGTGAATCAAAGCTTGAGAATGTTGTGTTCCGACGAGCAAGACATGTTGTTGGGGAAATAAAAAGGACTACAGAAGCCATGAATGCCCTCAAAAGCAACGACTATGCCATGTTTGGACGTCTAATGGTGGAGAGCCATAACTCATTAAGGTTAGTGCATAATAAACCATAAATCATTCTCCAGTGGGCCACCAACTACTTTTATTACCGGGAGGCTGGTTGGCTTTTTTATGTCTAAAATTTTGGCTTGACTGTGAATTACGCTGTGACTGTTTGAGTTGCCAGGATTTTTTTTGCTTCTCGTAATTTGGAGCAGTGCTTACCACAAATAATTTTGATTTAAATAAACTAAATTGAACGTTTGTCATCACATTATTTTATAATTCATATTCTTATAATAATAGATAGTATGAAAATAGGTTCAAAAAAGCTTTGATCTAGGATTTTTTGGGCATGCAAAAAGTAGGTATTTTCTTGTGTGATTGGGTTTTAAGGCCTCCTGTCATAAAAATTGTTGAGTGGGGCGCCTTGAATACATTTCCTAAGCCAGAAGAAAGAATAAAATTGACAGGGTGGGTTCTGTTTAAGTTTAATGAGTGTAGGGGGAAAAGGGGGCAGTGAAGGGTGAATTGACTACACTTTCACTGGCACTCGGAGACACAAGTTCCAGAGATTTTTGTGTTGAACATCTTCTGAGATGTTATCAGCACTCGTGGTTAAAGCATTCATATACGCAGGGTGTGGTTTCTGGTGCTTGACCTTATGTCAAAATTAGTTGAGCAGCTAAAACATCTGCAAACGGTTAGACCTTTACGTCTTCTGAGGAATTTAAACCGTAGACCGAGTCCTTTAATCTCTTACCATGATCAGGGGGAAAGGGGTTTGAAAGAACCCACAACACTTGCCGAAAAGGATGGGGTTGATCTCAGTGTCGTGGCCTGTTGACTATTAACTGAGGGCGACTCTAACTGAAAATTGACGTGAGCCGTATTTGTCGAATTCTTTAAAATTTGCGTTAGTTGATCTTAACTTGATGATACAAAGACATGAATACAGTTAGGTTTTCCCGAAACTTAAAGCTTGTACCTGCTAATATATTTGCAGAAGTTACGTTAGATTGAGATGGATAATGCAAAGTCTGATGAAAAGCGAAGCTAACACACCAACTTTTAGGCAAACTTCTGGCCAAGTGGACAAATTTGAAATTTCTAATCAAAGCTTTCCAAAACTTTGCTTTCCCTTTAAGCTAAGGTCGGTGAGGCTCTGTGTGTCAGGTTTACATTCACCAGACTATTTTGTTTTAGGGATGATTATGAAGTGAGCTGTGAAGAGCTCGACTCACTAGTTAAGCTTGCCATGGAAGTAGATGGCGTGTACGGCTCGCGAATGACCGGAGGAGGGTTTGGAGGCTGTACGGTCACGCTACTCAAACGCTCTCAAGTGGAAAATTTCACTCAGCATGTTCAGGTTAGTTTGAGCAGAAATTTAGTTAATCTTCGACTGAAATCCTTCTTTCTACCATACATAAGGCTAAACTAGAAATGATAAATAACCTTACAGTTAACAGTCGACTATCGTGCTTGTTTAGAGTCTGCATACCGTAAAATCCCACTTTAAATCCCCTGGTTCTAACCCACCCTCCTCGGATATAAGCCCATCAATTATCTAACGAACATTTTATTCCGGATATTAGCCCCCCGTTTTTTAAGTCTATCTATTGTATAAGTGTGTTACTTTTGCGTTTCTTTCTAATGTCAAAGTTTTAATTAATCGAAGGTTACAGACATAAACGAGTCGCTGCGAAGTTTAGAACTATAATTGTAATGACACCAAAGAAAGAAACAGGTGTTTTTATGCATTTATAACCACATTATGAGTTCTGTTTCACAGTTCATTTTCAACTCAGCTGTTTATTATAAGTTGGTTATATAGATGTTTTTATGACAAATTTCCCGTTTATTGTGACGCACAATAAATGTTTTACAAATGTAATTATAATCTCGTCGTTCCGAAACATTTTTTTGTTCCGCTTATAAGCCCCACGCGGTTATAACCCCCCCACGCCCTTTATAAGCCCATCTGAACCCTCTTTTGAAGTTATGTAAGCACAGGGCTTTAAAGTGTGATTATGCCATTTTCGGTATGTTACATTTACAGAAGTTTTCGATCAGTTTCCCTTGTGCATAGAGAATTGTTGATGGTACAAAATATTGTAAGTGTTTTACTTATCGCTCAATTTGATGGTATGCAATACAAAACTTATAGGCTAGTTAATTATTTCATGGTTCTAACGACTTTTCTCATTTTACCGAATATACCCTGGTTTGTAACTGAGTACTCTCAGAGCCAAATAAACGGGGGAGGGAGGAGGGGGATAAACCGGGCGGTCAGAAATTTCTCAAAAATTTAATAAACGGCAATTCCAAAAAGAGGGGGGGAGGATGGGGAGAGTTTTCTGAAAAGTTTAAAACGAAACAACAGATCGAGACTAGCAAAGATAGGAATGAATTTATCGAATTATAAACTCTAGATTTTTTGCCCGTGCTGTAATTCAAACAAAAACAGGGACGACGAACATCGACCTTGACACTGATCAGAAAAATTTGTATTTTAAATTTTTGACCACTTGATGATCGTTCCAGACCTTGAAAAATTAATAAATTGGGGATCCCAATAAGCCCCCCCTAGGGTGGAGTAAAATATAGAAAAATAAGTAAGTGTCTCGGGATGTTTATTTGGCACCTGAGAGTACGACGGTAAAGGTGACCTGGCTAAGTATATTTTAGTAACTATTTATGAGCGTTGCAAATCACATAAGAAGTTGATATACCTTGCAAAACCTGTGTATTTAAGATTTGCCGATACTACTAGTAATTGATTGCAAGCGGATGGTTGACTTGGCTGTTCTGTATACTTTGTTTTACAGGAAGGATACAAAAACAAAGCCACTTTCTTGCTAACCTCCCCAGCGGCCGGTGCACAGGTGCTGAATATCTGACATGCCTAAACTCCATTTATATACGACCTACGAAATGCGCTAATGAAAAGTATCGAGAAGCACGAGGAGACTTTGGATATGGTTATTTCCAGGCTGAGTGTACTTGTGGTTGCATCAAATCAACTGAACAAATGTCCGTTGACTGAAATAGACTGACTCAACACGGCCTTTCGCCACGATTCTTCACAGCAACTCGTCCTTAATGCTACGTCACATGAAATGAACAACTGTCCGTTGACTGAAATAAACCGACTCAACACGGGCCTTTCATTCTATGCTGCCACAAACTGATTTATGACAGATTTCCTTCACAAACTATTGGTGTATAAAGAATTTTTAAATCAGTTTCTGGAGATTTAAATATTAATAATTTAATAATAAACAGACAGTTGGTAGTGAACTGTCACGTGATAAGCGTCGAGGAACGGAGGAGAGGGCCTGGCCTCAAGTGACCGGAGCTCCCGGCTCTTTCTGTTTGGGTTTAGTCGAATTACGATTCGAAATTCCAGAAAATGACTCAAAAATTTTTAATACACTCAAATCTATTACAACATTCATTTAAACTGTTGCTGTATTTAAGCTACTAAGTCTTTTCATTGCTAATTACCCGTGCTAATTAACGTTTTTAGTTTTATCAAAGAATCAGTGAGTCTTCAAATACTACTTATTCGTTGCATATTGTTGTCGCCTTTTCACTTCCTCGAAATTCATCTCCAGCGATTTTGTACACTTCTACTCATAAAAGAGAACTATTTTCGATAAACGGTGTAATTATTTTCTAAAGAAACTGCTGTCTTTCGCTAACACTCAAAAACTGTATAGGATTTTCAGAGAAAAATTTCAGTCTTGTTGAACAAGAAATGTTGTAATTACTTCGAAATAGAACTTCGGTGATTCCTTGGTTGATAAGATATAACGTGCTTCTGTAATTGACCCCGTGTGGCGTGATATTTGCATTTCATATAATAATTACACAAAGGGGTACAAAATAGAAGTAGTTACAGTTGTGTCATTTACTGTTATTGCTGTACACAAGTGGAACCGAAACCGTTTTTTTTTATTTTCGTTTGCGTTTAGTGTCAGGTTTTTGCTAGATGAATTTCATATTGTGATCTTCAGGGAACGAAAAAGTAACAAAGTGGAAAGGGAAGTAAAAACGACAAATGTTTTTCTCACAACTATCAAATTGTTTAACGTTTTAGAAATAGAAATAATATTTTTTTGTTTTGAAAAACGCCTATCAGCTGTTGTCTATGGGTAAGTTGTGGCTCCTCCAAAATTGTTCTACCTTTGGTACAGGATTTAATGAAGCCGAAACCAATGGAATTGCGCACGCTGGAATTACACCCAGTTTGGACATCCCCTCCCCCCTCCAAATAACTTTTTGCTTCCGTCGCCCATGCTCAGCCAGACTTCAGTATTGAATTATAGGCAAAAGAAATACTCTGGCATTCTGGTGTCACTGAAAACCGCTATTTATTTTTTTTTCGTGGTTTACTTTATTTTATTGCAATTCTGTTTGCGTTTTTCTCAAAAATCCTCCCATTTTCTTTCCTGTTTTGGTCATGTTTTAGGGTGGCTTCTTTCATTGAAATTGCATGCTTGAATTAGAATCTATATCAGGAGTTTATCATGTGGATTAATTCTAAAGATGTATCACGCCAGGTGTATCACTCTGAGAACATTATTCCAATGTCAGTCAAAGACGCCGACTTCACTTTCAGATCTATCAACCATACATCAGTCATTTTACGGCAAGAATTGCACAATAATTTTGCCAGCCATAGTAGCTGTCAGTTTCATTGACTAATTTCGTCGGTTATGTTTGATGTACGTATCTATATCAGTGAGAAATAATGTAAGCAGGGGTTGTTTGTTCAATATAAAGGCCGTAAAAAACAATTTTCTTGTTTTTTATCTCCAAAAAAACCTACAAATTTTTAAGAGAAAAAGCGTTTAATTTTCTCACCCAAAATGTTGTAACAATCCGGCCAGAAAGCGTGTTGAGGTTGATGAGAGTACATATAACAAAATCTGCAACTGAATTTTTGAATTTAGTTGATAAACAGCATGTGCAAATTAAACTTCCTCTTTTTCCAAATTAAACTCAAAGCAACAGTTAGTGACATGTCAAAGTTTGAATATCATTTTGTTCATCAAACGGTTTCAAGAGCGCTATATGTTTTGTACATTTGAACGACAAAACGATAAGAAGTTTCAATTTGTTCCTTCTTTTTGAATCACCAGTTTTTTCCCATTAGTCAAAATAAAATAAGATAAAGTTAAATCGGCAAGACTTTTTTATTTGGATAGGCTCAAAACTTGGTTAATAGCTTTTAAATTTACATTCTACTCCCTTTTGCATATGTGATGTAGGTCGAGCAAGAGAAAAATAGTTGACTACATCTGTGCTATACTTAATAAACAGTCGCGATGCCATCTTGTTTCTTGGTGTATAACTAACCAGTAAATTTTGCCGAAGCGCATTGTTCTTATTTTTTGGCGGTTTTTAGCCTTACTTCTATGTGTGGTTTAAATCGAATAAACACTAAGTCTAAGATAATGTATTACCGGTGTACGAAATAGCATACTGCAGACTTGCAGAGTGCAGAAAATAAATAAAAGAACGCTGCTGTTGACTAAAATGGAATTTGGATTCAATTGGCTATTAAATGCTGCTGCTTTCGCCCTACCTCACATTGTTCAGCTCTTGTATCGTCCCCGCTTTAAATAACGACAATTAACTGTAAAACTGATGTTTCGAGTATTCTTAGGTTGTTTTTCTCACAGTTAAAAATTTGTTTACGTGCATGCCCACATTTCACATTTTGCCTTTCAGTTCTCATTGCGCGGCGCCATGAAATGAGCATATGTGGGCGTCGTGTTTAAAAGCTTTCAAGGGAAACATGTGAAGGTGACAATCTAAGAAACAAAAGTTTTGAAAACGAAAATGTTGAATAATAATAAAAGCACGAACATTCTGTTAGGTAAAGTGAAAGATTTCTTTCCCAAAAAGCATACTGATCACCAAGTAGTCGCACGAAACATGACAAGATTTGGTGCTATCCGTGATATTCCGTTTTATCCTAGGGAATAAAGGAACATTCATGATGTAGCACCATTTGGTGCGTTTCCCGTAACAGGTCGATTCAAACAAGTTCACAAAATAAATTTTTTTTTATTTACGCGAGACTGAAAAAGTGATAGTCATCACCGAGTTTAATAGTATTTCATGTTACAGGCCGCTGCAGAGAAAACATGATAAAAAGGCTGTTTTTAAAAGTATTTCATTTTACTTAGACTCTGTAATTTTTTTTAAAGTTTCGGGTCCAAAGTAATTGGCTCACGCTGTTTTGGTCACCCTGCCATAT
>JAOBAT010011204.1:0-10256 GCA_026413305.1 Hydrozoanthus tunicans | reverse complement strand
AGGTGCATTATGCCTAGAGTCACACCCTAGTAACTCACTCGAAAACCACTGCCACTTATAACTTCTATTGGATAAGCTTGGTCGTGTCAAAATTTTGCAACTAAAACTTAGAGGTACAAGAAAGGCTGAACATGAAACGAGTACGGTCCGGGAAACGGGTTTATTTCATTCCTATGAGTTATGGTCCAAGCGGGAGAAGCGAACCAGTTTCAATCCAATTCCATGTTGTGTTCGTTAATTCAACCTACTAGAGCCAATAGTTTTCATGGAAAAGTTTGGAAGGATTTGAACTTAATTTGTTTGAATAACCAAATATCATTTTTAGTGTGTGCTATGCTAGTAGAGATGTTGATAATCTATTTGGACTGACAGAGTCATTATTGTACTTACATGGCCGTTCACTAGGTTCCATAAAGGCCTTTTAAACGATGAAGGTTGCTTTCACTGCACGTATTTGTTTTTCGTCTTTCTGTTAATACGCACACAATGATTTTTCTAAACAAACTAAATTTATTTCTCAAAAAGGTTCCACTAATGTTATGGAGCTTAAAAGATGCGAGGACGGCTGCGCCAACGACGGCAAAAAAGCAACATTAATTATACAAAAACCACATCGTATATGCATCGTGCAGTTCACCTGCACGTCGTTGTCTTGAAAAGTAAAAAGATACTTTTGTAGTTTTTACGACTACAAGAACGACCTACAAAAAACCGTTGTAGATCTTCGTTTACCTTAGTTCAGGAGAATCTACATATTGTTCTTTATCTATTCACAAAGCGTAACTCAAACAAAAAACGAGCCAGGCATGGTCGAAAAGGACAACAAGAAGTGTAGGTTTCGTAAGCCGTAGTCATCGATTTTACCGTTCTCGTATCTTGGCGAGCACGATAACTTCTGTCTATCGACCTTTCTACGTCTTTCTCTCTTTCTTTTTTTCGCCTCTTTCACTTGTACCAAGGGTTCATTAACGTATTTTTCTTATTTTTTCGGACGTGATATAAAATCGATTTTGTGTCACGTCCGAAAAATAAAGAAAAAGACGTTAATGAACTCTTGCTTGTACGCCATAAGCATGCAAACTGCTGATTCATGATTCTTGAGAATCAAGCTACTATTGAGGCAGTTATTACATCCATTTTGAAATCAGAGTCGATCTTTGCAATCTGATTGGCTGACAGAACATTGATAAACTCCTAAATTGTGATATTTTATATACTTAGTCTCTAAACTGCATATTTCTTCACTGAGCCATCTACAAGCAACATATAATATAGAACAGGCAATGAGATTTCGGGATTCTACATTCTTAGCCAACCAGATTGGCTTGAAAAACAACTGAAAAACATTTTGAAAATTTTTGCTTTTTAACAAAACGGCTCCTTTCTTATTTTTCTGTACGAGTATCGCTAGTTTTTAGACTTGAACTTGACTTTGAAATACAAAAGCTAGGCGGAAAAGGAAAGTTTATGTTTGTGCTAGAAAGCATTTTGTTTCGTTCTCTATATTTTTACTCAAACATCGTCACAAACCAGCTGTTCAAAATAAGCGGCATTTGATAATTATAAACAAACGCTCTAGTCTCACAAAACGGCTCTTTTAAAATTAAAATAACAACAAAATATTAAGTTTTTTTTCTTGTTGTGTGATTCCAAAACAGAAGTACTAAAGCTCACGGTTATTGAACTTTGTGTTTTAGTCTGAAGTCACACTTGTAGCTTTCGAGTTAAATTCGCACTTCATTGAAGTCACTCGTGTTCTCCACTGCTCTCATGCAGCTCATTTAAACATCATTAATACACGCACAGATGTTTAGTTGATTAAATGAAAGTGGCTTATCACGGGACCAATTCCTGTTATTTTACCGCAACAACCTTTGAAAAGCTGTTGATAATAAATTGAAATAATCTTAAACGACCATTAATACTAGTGAACCGACTTTATACTACAAAGCAATTATAATGCAGAGTATTGATTGCAGGTTGTGCTACTATTGTAGATGTCGGCATGAGCTTCATTTCGACGTAAAAACAAGCATAATAGTACGTGGCTTGCTTATGTAACAACTCATTGTCGAATTGTTGACTATTGAACTTTATTTCGTCTTCCTGTAGCTCGAGGTACACGGGATCGTTTACCGTACGGCCTATACAGGCCGACAAATGACTGGCTCGCCAAAGGTTGATTGAGAACTGTGGCCTCGGTGATTAGTGCGGTCTTGCTTTCTGTTTCTGCTGGTTGTAGTCGGTTTTCCGTACTACTTTCCAAACGTCCACAGAAACTCGACCAACAGTAAACACCGAAGACCAAGATGTTCTCTTCACAAAAGGGAAACTAGGAGAGAGTTAATTGATGGTTACATTGAGCTATATCAGTTTGAACAAAAGCTCACAGCGTGGTCAAACAAAAGATCTTAAAAACAATGTTTTAACTAACCCTAAAGTTTGCTACGTGACACTTATCGCCCTTGCCCTTGTGTAGACGACGGGCAAGTTTTCCCTGACGAGTTTTCAGTTGTGACTGGGTATCATATCCTTGTCATATTTTCCTTGTTGTCAGTCTACACGAGCAAATTTCAGACTTGACACCTTTCGTGCAAGTTTTTTCTTGACAAGGAAGAATCGTCCACTTTTCTCCATCTATACGAGCAGTTTTTCCTTGCCAAAAAAATTGCTGGTTTTCACGAGACTTAAGTGTATTTTGGCCTATGCATGACAGCAGCATCAAAGCCAGACGGAAGTTTTATCCCAATTTGGAATTTGGGATTTTGATTTTTAGAATTCGAAAACTTGAGTACCCAAGGAAAAATCCCTCGCAGTAATTTTTTTTTGCATGTTTTTTTACGCAAGCTAAGAATGAACGCACCGAGTCGATTGTATTATTTTCGACAACTGTTTCTTCATCCCACAACACTAGAGCTTGCAAACACAAAAAAATAAAACTAGAGAAAGGAACTTGCTTCCCCTGGACCTCCTTGAGTTGAAGCTGAGCCCCTGTCCCTTCCTACTTTTGACCACCGTCTTCAGGATTAACTGGGTGACATTGACCAGCAAACAAACTATCAACCGCTAAAGTTTCACTACTGTTTGGCTGCAACTTTTTAGTTTACGCGATGAGTCTGTTCAACTAAGATTAAAATTAACAAACTTTAAAAAGCTGCTGTTTCAACTAAGCAGAAAACCGCAAGGAGAAAGTCCTTTGATAAACCACAAACAACTAGGAACCCATTCATTTTGTATTTCTTTCCACACACGCTGAATATTTTAAGAGATAAAACATATTACTCACTCTTCAGTTGTCTATCAAATTTCAACAGCTTCAGTCTAGGAGACAAGCAGAGATCCTTATCGTTTGTTACCAGTGCTGGCAAACCTTTTATTTGATTTCAATGTGTTGGCATTTTCGACGCAGCTAGCAAAGTTTTAACATCAAAGCGGGACAAACATTCACAAGCGTATCAAAAATTCATTAAGATCGATGCTTAGTTTACAGTTTGTTTGGTTTTGCAAAGGTGATGGCTTTGTTAAGTCATCAACTATGTTCGTGACCACTAGCTCTCACAAATGCCAGCTTATTGCGGATATGAAAGGTCGAAGATCTTTTTTCTAATCTGTTTATTATTTCAAAATATTTTAACGACTCTTGGTGGGAATACCATAAGCTACAGTGAATCACTTGCTCTCCAAGATTAGTCACCAATCCAGCAATCAGATAAGATAATCAGAAATGGAGCGTTGTAGTCAACACTTGTTCTGGTGTATGTTGAACTCAGAACCTGATAGTCATGGGAAAATTCTAAAAATTTCTTCCTACTCAAAACTTAAAACTACAGTCAAACATGTTGAAAGCTCGGTCATATCTTAAAAAAAAAGCTATGTTTACTTAATTCGGGTGTTCTCCAGCCTGCAATCGGTAGACTTCATTGAAGATACATGGTAATGGTTTCTTTTTCGCCGGGAGTAAAAGCCTCCTTACTTCAGCGTTTCCTGAAACGTGGTACAATACTTCTGACCCTTTTTAGACTTAGACTACGAAGGTAAGTAATCCTTAAATTAGCCGTCAGCCGACCCTAAATCGACCAAATCTAGCTAAGGAGAAGATTGTGTAAATCAGGAAACTGTTCCGATATTCTTTTGCATATCTCCAAGGGCGCCTGCTTCTTGACTATCTTCTTCCTAAACTGCTGTGAACACTTACCGTCCGCGGGACATCAAGCTATTTATAATGAACCAAAAAATAACCATCAGTTTGCGCCTTAAGACGGAGAATTTATTTGAGCGAATGTTTCACGTATGTTGGAAGCTGTGACCTTTTTCTGTTGCATGCATGACAATGAGCATTAACGGTTTGTTCGCTCTTTTGGAATGGAGTGATTAAACACCAAACTTATCTATTTAGAACTTTACTATTAGTATAAGAAGGGGAATAGGCAAGATAATATAAGATTCTTAGCATGTTTTCCCTTTCCCCGATTACACCAAGTTTTTTTGTGTTTTCTGCAAATGCTAGTGAGTCGACATATGCACCCACACATGTGGAACTGTGTGATACAAAGTACAAAGTGATAATGAGTTATTAACGAGTCCTGGGATGGCACTGCAAGCAAGAATAGTACATTCACAAGTCGAAGGAAGTTTCTTCTCCACGAAACAACTAAATGTTACTTTGGCTTGCATTGCATCACTTAACTCGGTAATCTTCAAGGTTCCACTCACAGAAGAACAAAAGAAATTATTCTGTAATTTGACTGCAAAACTGTGATAACGCGGGGCGGTTGGTGGTTGTCACGCGCGTCTAGACAGAAACTTCACAGAGAATGCCCTCGCTTCCCGTTAAAATGATAATATATATTCGTTATTATGTGTTGACACGTACTTAGTTGTACAAACAGACAGTTATCGAGCAATATTTTCCTATTGTGCTGACAATACCAGAGTGCTTAAACAAACACTGAGTGAAATTATCACAAATTAAACTCTTCCCAGATACAACACAAACAGAAACAGATTTAGTTTACGGGCAACTCTATCGCGAAACTTTGAAACCCGAGAGCCCTTCCAGGCTATCTTCTGATTGGTTGATCATGTCCTGATTCATGAGTTAATCAACAAGTTCGTTAATTGGTGTTTATAACCTGTTTGGAATGGCAGTCATCATCCTGTGTTGTGTACACCAAAGCTAGCCAGTAGCCAACTTCTAGAAACTTAGTAAAGGGGGTGAATATGCAGTCAGCCAAAGGTTCCGACATCGAGCAGCCTGCAATGTCCACCAAAGCAACAGCTTTTTCTATTGCCTCCCTAATGTCTACCAGTGTAGACTACGAAGGTGACGTCTGAAGAAATGATATAGATAAGTTTCAGTAGCGCAAAAGCTTTCATTGTTTTGTTAAAGTAACGTACTCGTTTCACTAAACAGTAAAAGAAACCACAAAATTTTATCCACCTGTTCACCATTTCCCCTTTGCAGATCTATCTGGGTTTTCAAGTTTTCTTGGTTAACAAAAAACTTTATAACAAACACTATTTTAAAAAGCGCTCACCGGCCGCACGGTGCTCTTGCATTTTTTGATGTCCAACGTTAGCAACAAAAACCATTCATAAACTGTTTGCTCTCATGTTCAACATTAGGTGAAAAAGCAACAAAAAATACACGTACGGAAACAAGTAACAATACAGATGAAAGCCCTGAGCCGCTTGCAAAGAAAGCGAGGAAATCTTCAACAGAGCCAGAGGATGATTTGCAAGGTAGCGAGACGTGTAATCTTCGACAAGATGTTTCTGATGAACAACAAGATTCTTCATCCTCTTCACAATCCGTGGAACACAGCATGGAAAGTATTGTAGTATCGCTTGAGGGAAGAGAGCTTTGGGATCGCTTTAATGAGCTAGGAACAGAAATGATAATAACAAAGTGTGGAAGGTAAGTTGAATGTATTGTAGGCCAAACAGAAAAGGTCTCCTTAGATAAACAGAAAGAGAAAGTAAAATATTAGCCTTCCTATTACTGGTACCAAGACCTACTGACACCATACACCAGTCTACCTTTGCTCTTCTATATAACGAAAACTTCACTGTAGGAAACTTTTCATCAGTTTCTTTGAATTCTTCAGTTAATGAATTTTTGATACTCAGGTAAAATCCAGAGCAATGGAACTGGAAGAAAATTGCTCGAACCAGAGCGTGCAACAAAAAAGTGATCTAAATACATTTTTGTTAGTGCTAGTTTTGATCCAACTTCAACACACGTAGTTTTCACGACGTGAGGAATCTCTTCACGTGTCTATAACGAGACTCGAACTAAAACAACACAATGAAAAGGGCTATAGCGTCGGTAATCACACAATGTCTACTTGTAGTTGTGCTATTAACATTACTAATATTCCGCTCATTTCATTAAAGCGTTTTCCTTCCCAAGCTCTTCTCTACATGCATCAAACAAAACGTGTTAAAGATCTGAACGATAGAATCATAACGCAAACAATTCAGACAAACATTTATTCCACTGATGACAGTTTGTCCAAACCATCTGCCTTCAAATTTGGTTCCCCAAGGTGACAATTTCCATTGCTAATTAGTGGTGTCGTTAATGTGCTAAGTCTATGCAGGTCCAATTAGAAAACGAACAAACAAATTGATAAGCCTGTTATATTCTATGTAATTATACCTAATTTGTTTCAAGCCCACAGTTGGCACTAGATAATTCCATTTTCTAAACACATACACGTTTTCTTCGCGCTGTTCTTGTCTGTACTTAATCATCACCAAAATACGAGGCTTAGCTTGTTTCGGAATAACGATATCTCTTGTTTAACTACTCTTTTGCTTTTCATGTATTAAACTTCTCAAAATGTAACTGAAATAGAAGCTCGCTAGTTGAAAATAAAAGCAAATTAGCCGAAACTAAAGGCTAGAGCTTTTACTGTTAAAACGTGTGTTCATTCTATATCTGGATAGTAGTAGCAAGACTCCATGAAAACGAAGGTTCAACCATCAATCAAATACTTATTCAGTTCACAATTTCACTTCTTCCCTTGTCGTTTTTATTCTATTTCATGGAAAGAGCAGGTTGCTTCATCGAATAACTTTGAGTGAAATGGTGAGCTCAGTTCTGAACAATTTTCTTCACTGACAACGTGTTCACAACTATCCGAACTGATCTTGAAGACTAGCGTCTTCTTGTATTCTAAAACCACTAACATGACATATCAAATAAAAACGGAAAAATTGTTTCGCATGAAATTGATAGCTATTCCCAAGGTTCAAGCCAGCCTCAAAAAGCACTTTCGGCTCGGCGCTCTTTGACAAAGAAATACTTCCTTCCGTATTGTGGCAAACGGGCTTTGTTTTAAGTTGGTTGCGGTTTTTCGCATCGCTTCTGTCTGTCACCAACTTCAGTTAAACCACTGTTATATTTGGTAAACTAACACAAGCAAATATATATTAATTACACTTTGTGGCGATAGCTTACTCAATGCTTGAATCAATGAAAACGAAAGGTACACCGTACAGTACTGGCTCTGAGTTCATAACTGATTGCTCAACTTTACAACCATTGAAGATTAATGCGCGGTGAAGTGAAGTAGTGAGTCTTGCTTCGTATTTCAATTAAACCCCTGTTCTCTACATTTCCATTCTAATGGTTTATTTGAATTAACTCAAAAAGGCTAACCTAACTAGAAGCAATTCAAAAGTAGTTTCCAAAATCCATTTTGTAAGTTTTTAATTAACTAACTTCTGATCACGTAGAGGGTAATAAAGTTTAAAGCAAGGTCGTTCTTGTAAAAAGTACTACAGGAACTAAACTGTGTCAAAGTGCGCAAGAGTTAAATAAGTCACGTATAAGTTTAAATTGTATTTCCTCTTTTTATGTTTTCTGTTCTAGAACTTTTAAACTCTGTAGAAACGTTTGTTTTTCCCACGTCTACGAAACAAAAAGCATCCGTGCATGAATCTGGTTGAAATTCCCGTGTCGATGTCCCGGCGAACGAATTGCTTCTGATCTACATAATACTAACGTAGTTTCGTGAAACAGGCACGAAATGAAAGATAAACGCCATATATAAATATATTTCTAGCAAAGTTTCAGCACTTGAAGTTAATACAAATGGGTTATTTTTTTCCTTGTCGTAGCTGTAATTAAGTTGTGGCTCTCGACAACACGGACATTCTTCATAAATAGTGGTAGATTGATGGAGACTCTTCGTTTTTAACTGATTTTTTCCTGTAATCCACTTTTTTCTCCTGTATTTTTTGTGTAGGAGGCAACATTAAAGTTTGTCCCATTAACTGCTGTAACGTATATGAATAATATTATTTCTTTATACACACAATTTTAAATTAAGAACCAGTAAAATTTTGCCCATGCTCAATGTTCTTATTTTTTTCAACATTTTGAGGCTCAAATTGTTCTTATTTTGTTCTTAACTGCAATGTATTCTCCTATGGTTGAAAATCGACTTCATATCAATAAATTAACATATACAAAATGTGGTTTTCCTGTTGCCCCGTTTCTTCCATATATGGTATATACGCACGCCTCGAACAACCGCCATGATCCGCTCGTAGGAAGGCAGCCGGCTAAGGGGTATGTATGGGAATAGCTGGTTCACTGGTAATTTTCAGTACTTTAACTCCAAGCTGTCTGAATACTTTGTCACTTTCCCTGACGGGAGTAGTGGCTACATCACCAGCGATGACAATGATGGAGTAAAACTGATTTTGGTGAAGCCATGTAAGACTTGGAGTAAAGTTTTATTCTCCGTTTTACTTGTTTGACAAATTTTGGCCAGAACATTCTATTTTTGATCGTAACACTACAATTGTGATACATTTACAATTTCGAAATACATTTTGTGTCTTTTACTGCGAATGACAGTACATGTAGTTTTACAGTTGAAGTATACTTGTATTAAAATAATAGGTAACGAAATTTATTTAATGTGAAATGCTATGTATGACGACTACTTGCCACGCTCATTTTGCTACTTTTTCTTTTTGAAACTTTTTTTTTTAAATTCCATTTCAGCCTCAAATTGTTTTTAATTTGTTCTTATTTTTCGGCCAATTTGAGCCTCGCTGTTCTTACTTATCATAAGTGCGCTCTTAATAAGAAAAGTGTAAGCGTCGGATGAGAACTGAACATACAGAAACTCTGAAGATCATATGAATATCTCATAAACTTTCCAGGGTTCAATATCAACTTTTTTTCAGACTGTCTGAGGCAAAATTTGGTAACCTGAGGCTGAGCGCAAGTTTTAGTGGCTAAATTTATTTTCAACGTGTAATTTGGAATGCAACTGCGTTTGTAGCTGTGTGCACAAGAATAACTTCATTTGTTTTCAGACTGGTTTGTTTGCCCAAGAAAACAGATAAGCTTCATTCGCTCATCGTATTGTTTATCATTTCGTTTGAAACAACACTAGAACTTTTAGTTAACCAGCCACAGGTTCCATACAATCTCGTAGTAGCAAGTTGGCTACCAGCTATTCTAAAAATCTAGTAGCCAATGTTCATTTTTCGGTAGCCATTGGCATTGGCCGCCTATCGGGTGCGCTGAAGTAGAAGGCAATTCGAGCCCTGTTCTATCTTATCGCGCTAGAAGCTGCTTCGTGTCAATGAGAAAACAACTTAGTCTAAAATTTAACTTTCTGGCACTCATTTGTGACTTGCCTTAACAAAAAGTTTCAATAATTTTCAAATAAGTCTCAAAAAATGGCATTTATAGTAACCGAAAATTCATACTGACAAAAGGCACGCATTAAAGACATTTTAAAGCTCCATGTAACTCAGTGGCTATGATGGGAATCTGGTTCTAGCTAGCTAGCCACTGCCTGGATCAGTGTAATGCTAGAAGCCAGTTGGTCTGCCCTCGTCCAGTTGGTATTTTTAATTAACTGTGTTTTTGTTCTATGGTGTCTCAAAATACATTGACAATGTGTCTGACGGTAATAAAGAATATAATTCCTCCATCTAGTTTTTCAATTCTTATTTGAGTAACTGTTATCACTTTTGAAAGTTGCAATGTCCATCACAGTTCAGGATTCTATATAAGAGGATTGCTGTAAAAAAAAGGTGTTTCTTTTTCTTCGGCTGTTCTAACTTTGGTTAATACATGTACGAGTAGTTGGGAACAATAATAAAAGATGTATAGCCTTTAAATCAAACGTAACCACATCAAATCTTTCGAAAACGAAAGCTCAGTTGCAAGTTTAAGTGTGATTTCTAAAATGAGTTCACTAAAGGGGTTTTCCAGGCAAAAT
>JAOBAT010011193.1:0-10257 GCA_026413305.1 Hydrozoanthus tunicans | reverse complement strand
CCCCTCTCTTGCGCAAAAGAACCCCTCTCCTATTTTAACAGTGATTTTATCAAAGCAAGAGTGTAACGGACTCTCGATTCCTGAAACTCTTCGTTTTGTTCTATGCTTACAATGAGTACAGTGAACGTCACGGTGGAACCTATTTGCGTTTACGTAATGTAAGGATTTTAGAGCAAACGTTTTCGTTGGAACCAATTTGGAACCCCCCTCTTAGAAACCCTGGCTACGCCCCTGTACCCAAAGCAATGAGACAGTTTCACTCAAAAGTCAAGATGAGGCAAACCCAGAAAAGGTATTCTATTGAGAAATGATGAACCCGAGCTGTACTTTAATACAGGAAACTTAAAGATTTATGAAAGACGAGTAATCACCAGGTTTCAAACTTGCGATATTTGGTCATTAATTTTTATTTTTCGGAATTTAAGTATTTCGGACATTTAAATTTTGTCCAATGTTTAATCATCCGAATAGTTTCGCAATTAAAGTAGAGTATTTTTCAGCAACGAACAAATCAATGTACTGTTAGATAGCGTTGATACTTACCTGAAGTAATCATTTTTTCTGCTGCAGGTAGTTTGCACCTGATGGCCACAAGCAAGATCCTTCACAAAGGGCTCATTGCATTCTAAGTCGGAACAATTCACGAAGCATCTAGCGGGACAAGGATGACCACACCGGAATGTTTTCATACACTTCTCTTGACATTGAAAATCTTCCGCTGCTATTCCACAAAGAACTGTTTGGGTGTGGCCACAGGATGGAATTTGCTTTTCCAACTAAGGAACAGACAATATTGTCAAATTTGTCTGTTTTCATTAAAGTGAGTGAATTACGTTACAGCAATGTAAAATCGTTTCTTTTTAATCTCTTTTGATGCTATTCAACTTTTATATCAACATTTTGCTATGAATGATGGAAACATTTGTAACATTATAGGAGCTGTTTTGGTCTGGGCACTGTTTGTTGATTCTGTGCCAAACTTGGCAACACGTTTACGTTCTAACAAAAAAAAGGTGAAGCATGTATTTTGTTACATTTATTTTTTTGAAATGGAAAATTAAGACAACACTCTAGAGCACATGGGCCAACCACAAAGCCGTGCTGTATAAAACTTTCAGGTTTTTTTATGTCAGCTTTTTAGAAGACTTACAAATCGTATCATGTTTTACATCAGAAAAGCTCTAGTTTTCAGAACTGTTTATTTTTCGTGCCAGATAAAAGAAAATATATGTTGCAACTTGCAATTAACGGCACCAAAAGTGAAAAGAAGTTAATCTTTCGAAAGTAGTAAGGTGCTGACGCTTTGAGAGGTATATTTAGCTACGTTTTTGAGCAAATGTCTACAGCCGAGCCGACTTAAGCTTATCATGATGCCGAAGCTTCCAAACATTTATTGTCGTACTTTGTGTTTCCAACTAAAAAGCTAACTGTTTTACTTTACCGTCGAAAGCATTTTTTCGCCAAAGTAAATTACATTGAAACTGTTAGATTCTGGGATTTAGGTATTTGTATATTCTCCAATACAGCTACCCCTCCCAAGGAGAATTTTCAGCTGGAGCGGTCAGGCAAAACTGAGAATTAGGCATAATCAAAACCAATTCATATTTTTCTTGTGCCTTTTTTCGGATTTTTGGTAGAACTTTACGATAGTTTTATTTTTTAATTTCAGAATTTGTGGAAATTGAGCTCCATAAAAAGAGGTAATTAGCCTCTCAATCCTTGAAAGGTGCCTTTTACCTTGAGTTAACTGGAAATTTGGTAATGTATCTATTTGGAGGGAATATCTCATGTGAAAGAGAATATGTCATCCCGTATTATTCTCCGTGAATCCTACCTGCACTGGACAAGGTCCACAAGGAGAGCCGTAGTGGCAATCTTTTTCGCACCTCGTTTGGTGATCGCTACATAGTAGCCTGAGACACTTTTTCCTGCACGTGTACTCCTCGTGTTCTGGATCAATGGGATGGCAAACCATCTCACACACGTGACCACAGGTTAATCGATAGTCGCATGGCAACAGGCACCCGCCTTCTGGTGCCTTTTTGAAATCTTGGCCGTCTCTTGCTAAGATTGTCGATTCATGTTTTGGGCAGACTAGTTCGAGTGCTTCACCAATTGCCTGGCGTTTTTGCAGATCATTAACAACCGCTGACCACAATTTGCTGTTCTCGGCTAAAACTTCGAAGTTGCCGATGCAGTAGAGACCCATTCTTGCACGAGAGAGTGCGACACAAACTCGATTGTTCACCTTCAGGAAGCCAACCTAAGGACAAACAATTCAAGCCGCTTATTGACTAAAAACAAGATTGGCTTCATCGTGAGTGCTCAATTAAATTTTTGTGCGACAGTAAACCATATTCACAACTGATGTAATGAACGTTGTCCCCATTAGCTTTAAGTTAAATAGCCTAGACACCTAAGACGTGTTCTATCGGGACCAACCGTTTTTGGTTGGTTGACTTTTTTTGGTGTTTTGTTGGGAAAAACCGTTTTTGGTTGGTTTGGTTGATCAACTATTTCAAGCAACTATGACCCTTCAACCGAAAAAGGTTGGAAATGTGTTCAATTGGAAATTTCAACCAAACCAACCAAACCGGTTTAGGTTGAAATATGCTAAGCTTGGTGCCAATAGAACACGACCTAAACTAAAGTTTTCGTTCGTTCGTTCATTCATTGTATTTTGTTTTCTATCCTATTGTACTTGAACTCCTCAGGCCTGCTGGTAAGTACGTTTGTAGAAAACACGCCAGATAATCATTTTTGCTTTACCTTTCCACTCGCATTACTTCGCACAAGCGAAAGCAGAATGATGTCGTTCTCTTCACCCTGAAAGTTATCCACCGCAGTCACCCGGACACCTTCAAATAAATCTCGCGACATTCGCTTGCGCAGCTCAAGTAGCTGACCAGTGTATGTGGTAAGCACGGTAATGGATTGGGGCGAATATCCCTGGAGAAGAAGGTATCGGCAAAGCTCTCGGA
This sequence comes from Hydrozoanthus tunicans, assembly GCA_026413305.1. Lineage (NCBI taxonomy): Eukaryota > Metazoa > Cnidaria > Anthozoa > Zoantharia > Hydrozoanthidae > Hydrozoanthus > Hydrozoanthus tunicans. Next base: position 7,276 of record JAOBAT010011193.1, on the reverse strand, counting down.
TGTACTCGGCTTCATGCTGCAGAAAAGAAAGTACGCTAGCCATAAGGTGGGGGAAAAATATATGGCATCAAAAGGGCTAATCCGCGATTTAAAGCTGTAGGGGTCTATCCAATCAAACAAAAATTTCTTTTATTAGCTTGTTCCGATATTAGTTGCCCATTTTTTGTCCATTTTTTTATTTTTGTGCCGTCTTAAAGAGGCGGTTGTAGTGTTTTGATAGTCTAACAGTCTGATAGAATTTGGTAGCTCGATTAGCTGTTAGAAATCGTATTGACCTAAAGTGGGATTTTTGACCATGAATCTGTCACGCCATCTGATTCCCCTAGACCTTTTTCAAGGAGAAGTTTACACTCGATTGTCTTACATTCGGACGATCCACGCAAAAGATTGTGACCTTAACATTTACCCGCAACCCCTAGTGCGTAAACCTCTAAACTTGCCCATAGAACGCAAAGACAGATGCTGTAAACCTGTAAACCTCAAATTTGACATACACAGTTTTCTTGATAACTAGGAAACGTTTCACCAATGGTTACTCTCGCTGAGTTTATTTTAGCGACGTAAGGTTCGCTATGCATTGTGGTAAAATGTACGGCCGACATATTTTTGGATTGGTAATTTGCAAAGGACTTTGGTGAACACGTGACAGAGTTTAGTTTTACGAACATGCCTGACTTATTCTCTGTTTCAAGCTCAGCAACATCGATGTGTCCCTTTTTGGCTTTTATGTGGTGGCCTTTTTTTAAATAGAGAAAGCCCATGGCCTATCAGCAAGTTATAATCACAACAACGATGCTGAACTGGAAACTGTTGTTTGCAGAACTATAAATGTTGCGTATTTACTGACGTTTACAACTGTCACCTTATTTGAGGGGCTACGCAGTTCTTTGTTTTCTGTCTCTGGATGCCGATGGTCAATGAAAAAAACGTCATTCTTCAAACCCCGAACATGACCGTAATTGCTCACTGATGTGTGATCCTCTAGATCAGAGTAGATGTGTTTCATCAGAAAGGAAATCTCGGGCCTCATGCGATGTTGTGTGGTCAGCACGTTACAATTCATGCCATTCTTCACCATTCGCTCAAACAAGGAGATGTCAAGGTTGAACCTGAGAACATAGAAATATATATATGACAAATAGTTAGGTTTTTGTACTGCTTGTAAACACTTAAAACAATTTCAACAGAACAAAGATTTATCTTAACCTAGCTCCTAGAATTCCTTAAAAATGCTTTAAGTGGGTGTTTAAAATGACGAAGCTAGCACTGTTTTCTATATGGTCGGGGAGCTGGTTCCATAGTTTTAGTGCGGCAACGGAAAACGCACCGTCAGCAGTGATTCGCGCTGCTCTTGAAACAGGCCATGTAACTTCAAGTTAAAGGCGGACTGTCGATCGTAGGCCAGAGTGTTTTTTACTGTTTTCGGCGATTATACTGTTGAGTTGATGACAGGGATAGTTTCCCAGCTATGAAGATTTATATTGAGTTGTCAGGCCATCTTGTATAATTTGGTATTGTATTCTTTGGACATTTAACAAGATAGCGTTCCGTTAGTTAAGAAATTGAAAACAGAAGGAATTATCGGTCATCTCTCTTTCATGTTGCAAATTTCAAGGTAAGTGTTAGAGAAACCAAGAAAGAGAAAACCCAAGATCGGGGTGCCGTGGGTTCGATTCCCGATCGGGACAGTATGAGTTTTTTCTTTCTCGCTTTTTCTAAGACTAATGCCTTTGATTAATCACAGCATATCAGAGTTTAAAGTTGATAACGTTGATTTAGACATGCAATTGTGCCAGAAGGAATTTTAATGTGTTTTTCGCTGGAGTAACTTATATTAAGTGACTATGTCTTACTTTGTTGCCAGCCGATAAACGTTAGGGTTCGGCTTCAGCTGCTTGTGATCTCCAATCAAGATAAGATGTTGCGTGCCTTGGGATATAGCAGCAATAATGTGAGCCTCCAGTACTTCAGCGGCCTCCTCCACAATTACTATTTTTGGCTTGATCTGTTCAAGCACGGTCCGGTATTTAGCTGCCCCTGTAGTGGTCATACCTACGGTGTGACACGAGAAATGTGTTCATCTTAGAAGTTGCCTGTTCGTGGTAGGCTCATCTGAAATATCGTGAACGACATGCTGATGTAAAGTTTCTGTACATGTTAAGCTAAGCATGACTCTTTCTTGAGCCAAGCGGCCCTTTAGGCCGCGTTTATGTCGAGCTTCCGCGTAGTATTAATGAAAGTATTTAACTCCCGCAGGATGAGACACTGATCCGTTGCAGATTAGTCTAAAGCAGAAGCTGGTACTCATTTATACAGCTGAGTTGACTGGAACAAGTCAGTAAGTATCTTGCTCAAGGACACAACACAGTGGTCTGACCGGGTCTCGAACTCGCGTCCCTGGGATTACGAGTCGTACAAATTAACCGCTCGGCCATTGCGCCGCAGACTTCACTATAGGTTAAACGTTGCTGTTGAAATCATCTTGTTCACCCCGCCATTATGACCTTCATCGTCATCATTCTTATTATGGTAACCATCATCATCATCATCATCATCGCCATCATCATCTCTCCCTTTGCTGTTACTCACGATTATCATTAAAATTGTTAACGTTTGTAAAATGCTTAATACCAGCTACTCCATATTACATTATTGTACGGGTTAATCAAGTACTATATACGCATGCGCTGTATCTCACAATTCAAGACATGCGCTGTTTCACGCAATTCAAGATGTTCAGAAAGACTATTATCTTACCAATTACCGTTGCCTCTTTGAGAGCTTTCAGCCGATCGTTTTCTTCTACTTCAGTCAGTCTTTGACATACATTCTCGAACCTCTCAATCATTTTGCTTATTCTGTCGAGACATTGATTCTGATAACAGTTTAGCCAATAACAATACAGCCTCCAACGATCCTCTCTCTTCTGAATTTTCCAAATTTTGCTGAATTCTTCTCTACAATATAGAAACAGTGCAATAAAGTTACACACGTTAAGGAAAACTACGCCAAGAAAGACAGTCGTATCTAAGCTCTGAACTGTAGTTTTTAAATTTAGAAAGGGATTTACGAAGTGAGGATACGAATTCTCTTATAAGAAATATTCTAATGCATGGCTGTCCTATAGTCATTTTAGTTGTATAAAAGATGCGTGCGTAAATAAGTGCAACGCACCCATTACAGTCAACAAACAATAAGCTTTTCCAATTTTAATGCACCCACTGAAAGACTAAGAATATTTTAGTTATTTTTGCGTTAAAGTTTTTTTTTCTTAGACTGTTAAAATTAAAACGAACCATTTTGAGCGACAGCGAGTCCTACTAATGTTAGGACACTGTCTAGAGTCTCTTGCTCAAGAACGAAACTTTATTATTAGGTCAAGTCGATGTCAATACCGAAGATCCTGAAAGGAATCCTTCATTGTATAACATTCTTGGTCTGAAATACAACTTTCATTTCGTATGTGTCCATATCAGCAGTTTATATTTGATAATTTTGTATATGAAGCTTGCGCCAAGCAATTTTTCTGTGCGCCGCCATTTTGAATTGTGAAGTGTTTTGGTTGCAGTGCCAGACCCCTCTCGTTCATTGCTGTTGTGTTTATTTAGAGTGGGGACTGGCACTGCAGCCAAAACACGTCACATTTCAAAATGGCGGCGTACAGGAATTTTAAACCTCGGAAAAGATCAAATAGGTACACGGAAACAACGGAGAGTCTCTTCATAAACGCACCTTCTAGCTTCTTTCTCTGTCATGGCAATCAGACGTCCATCTATGGGGTTTCTTTTGGTTGAGGGCCCAATGGGGACCGTGCATGTACTTTTATCATGTTTTGCATCTGTGGTATGGTCTTTTTCCTTGTCAACTGGTAGAAATTCTTCCATTGCTTGGTAAAGCTTTCTCTCTGAGACCTCGGCATCTTCATCCACATCTATATTTTCAGAAGTCTCTGCGTTGAGCTCTTCTTCTCCAAAGTCTTTCTCCACGCACGGTTGCATTTCTGATAAAATGAATGAACAAGATGAGAAAAGCCACAATTATGCATTGTTCAATATTATACCAGTGAGCCCTTCTTACTTTAGTTTCTTAATGCCATCGTACATCTAACTGGGAAATCTAAGTTTCATGCTATTGATCAGAAAATACTAGTTGTGATATTTGTTTGGTAGTTTATCTGTTAAGAAGATGAGAGTTAAACCGTTTATTCACTCTCTCTTTCTCAGTTTACCTTGTAAGTAGTGGATACCAAGCCATGCTTCAACAACAGTCTCCTTCCCTCCTTTGTACTTATACTCCTCGTAAGACAATTGGCAGTAATGATGTTCAGGTATGACATCCTTCAGACGACTTAGATGCAGAATTCTCGTCTTACAGAGCTCTAGGTTCCTTTTTTCTTTTTCAATATCTTCTTGACAAGCCCTCATGTCAAACAACACTTGCGGACGGTTCTCCGAGGTCCTGATACATTATTTTTGACAAAAAAGATGACAAGAAAAATATTGACATAAATTATATGTTACGTATCTAAACCTTTACAAGAATTCAAAAATGGCTGCAGGTGTAGATATGTAAGAATGTGTAACGACACATTTTATCATAATTCTTTATTTTAAAACTGTTTTTGAAGGATTTCACTTGGCTGTCTCTACACGCCATATTAGTACGTATGTGCAACGTGACGTTTACATATTTCAAAGAGGTCATGCATAGAATCATCTACTTCAATAACAGTTGATCCAACGTTACCTGGTGAAAAGATGTAGGTTAAAGTCTTTAAGCTTCTCGCTGTTACTCTGTCCACCAACACGGATGATCCCCGAGGGAGTAAACTCAAGCACTCCCTCCAGAAACTGATCCAGGGCGTGGTTTGTATAACACACCATCAACAGAGGTGAATTCCTCTCTGGGTCCCAGGCTTTTCTGTTGTCGAGTAGAGCTCGGACGATCTTAAGCCCCACGAACGTTTTGCCTGATAAACAAAAATTGCTTATCACTCGACTTGATGAATTTGCCGCCAACACGGCCAGTATGAAAGAATAATTAAATTAAATAATAATAATAATAATAATAATAAATAATTATATAGTTAAATATATCTAAAACAAACTTGTCCATGCACAACACTAAAGGCGGTGTTGCACAGATGAGCAATAGACGAGAAAAAAACGATTTCCAAAAATGTGTGCGGTATCCAAAAAATAGTTCTTCGCCCTTTTTCAGCCTCAGTATGTTCCCTTAATCTTCTTAAATTTTGAGTATTTTCAGACTCATGTTCTTGTAAAAATGGTTCTTATAAGAAAAAGTGCATGTGACAGTAAAACAGACTTAAAAACTAAGCTAGTGCCATTCTTCTCTAACACTTGCATTGGCGCCAAAGTGTTGCTGATGTTGTTAAAACAGCCTGCAGTATGTTAAAAAAGCAACATACCCGTCCCGGGAGGACCCTGGATGACAGCAAATTCTTTTGAAAGTGCTGTTTTAAGTGCTTCCAGTTGAGAGCTGTTTAGCCTTTCCTTTGATTCGATCAAGGATGGCCACGATTCAAAACGTAAAACTGGCACCTGGCTGGCCTCCTCGAAAAAAGGAGCATTCAATGCCCCTCTTAGGTCATACAAAAACGTTTGATTATTTTCTCCTCTCAGATACAACGGTGGGTCAACCTCTGAGGCACACTTAACAAGATATTTCTGGAACGGGAACGTTTTCTCGTCTATCTCTTGCAGACGGGCCAGCACGTGACGGTAGGATTCAAAATACGCCGGGGATTCCACCATTGACAGTGTTTGGCCACGATTTACCTCACCAAGCACTTCTACACTTTTTATGAACCGAATATCGATTAAACCTGGAAAAAGAAAATATTTTCATAGCACAAATGAATAAGCAAATAAGAGGAGATGTATAAAGTTAGACAGACAGAAGGATAGACAGCTAAGACTGAAAAACAGATTTCAACTTTATTTAAAACTAAATTGTAAACAATGTACTACAAATCTAACGAACTATTACAGATCTTTACAGCTACCACATAATTATCTTTCAACAAAAAATTGATAAATAGATAGATAAGTCTTTTAATTGGTTTCGACTTTGAGCGTTCGTTCTCACTATTTAGCTAAATACCTCTAGATGGTTTCAAGGATCAGTTGCTCAGTATTTCACATGCATTAGAGTTGCGTTCTTCTCTGAAAAACTTCTTTTGACTGCAGGTCTTTTTTTAGGTTGTTTGTTCCAATATGGAGGTGATAGATGGGTGGATGGATGGATTGATGTATGGATCGATGGATGAATGAGTAGATGGATGGATTGATGGATGCATATGGATGGATGGATAGATGGATTGATGAATAGGTGGATGGATGGATGGATGGATGGATTGATGGATGGATCGATGGATAAATGAATAAGTGGATGGATCGATGGATGTATATGGATAGATGGGTGGATGGATTGATTGATGGTTGGATTGATGGGTGAATGAATAGGTGGATGGACGGATGAGTGGATAGATGGATGCTAACAAATGCTTTAAGTAATGGTAGATTTTAAGACTGCGATAAAAGATGTGGAACTAATATACAACTCAGTAACTCAATCTATCAAGACAGGATTGTGTGTATGAAAGTAATTTCTGGGCAAAGTAATCTGGTAACTGAAGTAGTACTTTTAACATACTAAACCTTTTCGCAAATCGTCAGGTTTCCTGTTAGCAACAGTAGCAAAGAGGAGGTTTTGTTTAAACTTGTCAGTTGATAGGCAAAGAAAGGAACCATACATAAGTCGTTTCGAATGCTCCCAAGGAACTCTCTTCAGTTTGGTGACGTCAAAAGAGATGCGATACGCTACACCGGACCTCATACAAAGCGGATCGTGAATCTGTACCTGAAATGTGTTCCTACATAAGCTAACGTGTATGTCAAAAACATCTTATAATGACTCGTTCTAGTCTTTTCTTTCCTTTTTAATTCAATTTTTTTTTTTGCAAAAAACTAATCACTTATAGGTTAGAAAAGTATATAGGACCATTTGGTTATCTTTAAAGTAACTTACTGGCTAATGGATGGAGCAATGCGGATCCGGAGTTGGAGTTGACTTTATTCAACGTTATAATTATTTTTATATGTGACAAACAAAATTAAGGTCTCTGCAAAAGTCCTTTGTTAACAGCTCCGAGTAAAAGAAAAGAGGATTCAGGGGATTCAGGATGGCCAAGCGGTTAGCGCTCGTGCCTCCCACCACTGTGGACCCGGGATCGAGTCCTGGGTTCCGCATGTGG
>JAOBAT010011182.1:0-10257 GCA_026413305.1 Hydrozoanthus tunicans | reverse complement strand
GAGCGACTGGGATAGGAAGTGCACCAAATTTCTGGCCATGCGTAAAACTATTTGCGATCAAAATATCTTAGGAACATCGTGGTGATTTTAGAAACTTACACACAGAGTAAAACTTTTATACGTATGTTTAAAGGTATGAGAGAACATAAGAACGTCTTTAATACTGAAATCTGCAAAAGGAAACGATTTCTTTGTTTGGCAGTCTAACGAAAACCTTGACAACTGCGAGACGTGTTCAAAACCTATCTCGATGGTAAGCAAAACAATGCTGGGCTGCTATAGCTGTTAACTAAAAGTGGCAGAAATATGATATGACCAAAAGCCCCGTAAGTAAATACCTGGCATTACTTCGACTCTTAGAAGTGTTCCAACATCAAAACTTTGTCCGTACTTGTTCCATGCAGCAATACCAAACTGGTAGGTTTTACCAAATTCCAGGCTGATAAATGTATAGGATAATGCATCACTGGAAGTGTTCCTTTTGTACCATTCACCGAACCCACCGCTGCCATCCACCGCTCTCCACCACACGGTGTACGTCAGGTTAGTCTTATCTCCGCTGATGAAATCGTAGAATCGTTGTTCTGTAGAACTGGTATGCCGGGCTTACCTTCAAGAAAAACAAAATTGTTAAATGGAATTTCATGCATATAGCAGGGTAGTTCAACCAGGAAAAACAAATGAAACTTAATTCAGTTAGTTCATTCGAAATCTCCATTAAAGAAGCTTTATTGAAACAAATCAAAGTTAGCCTTGTTGACATTTTGGTTAAATCAGTAGACTAAGAGTAACATTGAGCAAATAGTCTTAAATATTTTGAGAGCCCCTGGCGCTATCATTTGATAAAAAGTATATTGGGAGATTGATTCAGGTTACATAAACCTCGAGCTCAAGAGTATAAGCACGGCATGGGAAGGCTAATATATATTCCTAAAAGTTGTACAAAGGGCCAAGTAAGCTAACTCTAAGTAAATTAAGTTCTAACCAAGGTTAACACTACCACCGATTGGGTACGCTGTCACAAGTCATACTTAGAACAACTCGGTCACACTGACAGAACAAGCAAAATGTTATAGCTGGAGTGTACCTATTGTCTTTGTAGCAACTGGGATGCTATCAAACTCGCTGGATCCAATGATGTTCCTAGCAGACAGGAGGAAAGTGTAGCTTGATCCTGGCTTCAGATTCTCTATCAGTTTCTCTGTACCAGTCACTCTTGGCAGATCTCTCTGTTCATCGCCGGTAATTTTAATTCTGTAGTCAATCACAAGACTTCCTCCATTATCAGTTGGAGATTTCCATTTTAGTATCACATAGGAAGCTTGGATATCTGTATCTTGCCGTGAAATTTTTGGTTTCCCAGGTTTGACTGTAACAAACGTTAATACAATATTAGAAGAGTAAAAATTTCCCAACCAATTGTAACAAGCTACACTTGTCATACAAACAAGTGACGTAAGTAATCATGATTGTGTATCTAATTGGCATAATTACAACTTACGCTTTGTATAAGTTGACCTGATGAAGGGGGGATGAGAACCATTCAACATACTCGGAATGGTCTAATCAATATTTATGATGTGTCTTAATGAGTTTTTGGCTTAAGAAGACATCATTACCAGTGTTAGTAGTCATAGCATGAGATAAAAATTATAAAATTAACTAACTTATCATTGCTCTTTAGTTTTCCTTTTCTTTGGTAAGAAACTCTGCTCAAAGAACTAAAACCTGCCTGTTTAATGTAATTTGAATGACCAAAAAAACCCGCCAGCTGTGATCATAACAATTGTATTTACCAAAATTCAAAAAACCAAACAGCTTCGGTTGTTTACAGTTACTTACGCCACTGATTAACAGTAATAAGTCGATCCGTGCTTCCAGCTGTGTTATTAGCATTACATCTGTACTTTCCGTAATCCTCCGAGGCACTGGTCCGTACTGTCAGTCTGCTACCATCCTTGATAAGCGTTACACCGGAGGTTATCTCCTGATCTCCTGGTTTGAACCACTTAAATGTAGGTGCTGGCACTCCTCTAGCCACACATTGGAGCATCAACTGATTGCCATCCCATGAACCAACCGTGCTGTTTGTTTCACCAGAAACAATCTTAGGTTTATCTGAAAGAAGAAACTGATGTCAGCTTTATTTGCGTTTTCTCTTCTCAACTTTATTTGAAAACTGTTAATTTAATCCGTGATTCTATAAAGTTTGTTGAGTAGTGGGTAAAATCAAATCAAGAGGGTTGAAACCGAATGTCACTTACAAAAGCACTAAAAAAAATACACGCACACTTTGTTTATATTTTACACAGTGTTTTTAACGCAACAAGTTCATTCACTACAACATCCTTATGAATCGTTCTTAATAAAAGTACGCTCAAAAAGTTAGATTTTTTACCCCATTTTAAGTACCAAGATTAAACGTGTGAAGATATATGAAGAATTTATATTAGAGGTTCACAGATCACGCCAGAGTGTTAAGTAAAAGAATAAAATCATCTTAAGAAAGACTGCAGTAAAGATGGCTTAAGATTTAAGTTTTAAGTGAACACTCGTGTTTATAAAAATAAACACGATTTATACTTAAGCAATAAAACGCATTTTCCGTGCGGTGTAACTTCTTATTGCACGATGGAGGGGATGTTGGGAGAATTGATAAAAAAAAAACTTGAAAGTCACCAGCCGTCCGCAGCGAGTGAATTTCAATTTGTTTATCTATTCGACCAACATTCTCCCCGAGTGCAACGAAAGATTACACGGCACGGAAAATGCGTCTTATATAATAAAAATAACAAACAAACAAATATGAAAAAAGCAAAGAGACGCACAACGCAATTTCAACATTCAAATTCTCCTTACACGTACGTTACACGTCATCTGCCATCTAGCGAGCACAAAGCGTGAAGTTTGAATTTCAACTGTCGCGAATCGATGACAAATACTCAATTTTATTAGAAAGTTTGCCTTTGGAAAAGGCTGACAGTCACCTCAGTTCCAAGAGAAATTATAAAACAATCGTATTTGCAGTAGCTTTGGCAATGTTTTCTTACAAGCTTTTAAATTAAGAACGGAAAAAAACTACAAGTGAAATCGTCACTTGAGACAACTTTGAAATCCTCGTGTTTTCGGGTTCAGTGAAGAGAACATGCCGTCAAGCTTTACGCAATCTGTAACAACGGAACTTCGTGTGCCCTGGATCTGTATTGGGACAGTGTCACGGCTGCTTGGTGAGTGAATCTTGTCCGGGAGAGACTGTTCAAAGAGCTATTGATATCAAGCTTGTTCACACTCGGCCAACTAAAAATGGTAATAGATGTTTTTTAACAGTTCTTTTTTTCGAAAATTTCTGAGAGACTCTTTTAGTTCCTCGTTCTTTTCTCCACTCTTCATATTAAAAGGAGAAGGAGTTGAACAAATATACAAGCTTAACAAGTTTAAGATTTAGTTTAGTAGTTTGAATTGCATCGTTTTTTTAATTTTGCGTATAAAAGTGTTTTTCGACTAATACATTTTTCTCTTCAAACATTCTTTGCTTTTGATGTATCTAAATAGTTTTAGAACATGATGATTGGGAGAGTTTTATTACTCTCAACAAAAGAAACCATTTCATCGAGAACTTCGTATTTTTTGTCACGGTTTTCGTTGAGCTAGCTCTGACTTGTCGACTGAAACAAACTGCATCTTTTTGTTTTTGGTTTCCCAGTTTAATACCAATTTATAATATAGAATTGATATAACGCGCGCTCCGATTGGTCAAAAAACGAGGTTTATCAGAGGGTATATTATAGTTACTATGACAACTATTACTTTTTTCAATGGCAACAAAATGGCGCCCGAGGACGAGATTGAATTGCCTGATTTCCAGTTGCATTTTGACTGGGAAGGTAAACAAAACAATGTAAAAAAAAAAAAAAACAAAGCAAAATTTTGTGAACTTTCTACAGAAGAAATTGACAACAACGTATCGCAAGCTGAGACGAAAAAGACAAAGCAAAACACAAAATGGGTCATTCGTGTGTTTGAAGGTAATTACGACTGAAATGTAAACAAAAAACTGAAACAGCGATTTTTTGCTTTAATTTTCAGTATTCTGAAAAACTCAAACGAAATTAGCATTGAGAAACAAAGAAAAAAAGTTCAGCAATAAAACTATGAACACAAAGTTACAAACAAGATATTTTACGATACGTAACATGTCTAACAAAGTTTCTCTCTTTGGTTTATTCTCACCCTGGCGTGTGCCGATTTGAAACATTTTATAACTTTTTTCATAAAATTGTTTATTTTACAATAATTCGCTTAATTGGTTTTCAGCTTGGTGTCTAGAGGGGAATATAGACAAAGAAGTGCACGAAACGACGAACAAGGAACTGGATACTTATTTGCGAAAGTTTTAAGCAGAAGCTAGGACAAAAGATGGCCAGCAATATTCCCGCGCGTCGCTACTAGGATTGAGAAATGCAATTAAATACAATTAAATACAATTTTTGGATGTTTGTGGATCCCTACAGCAAAACCACCACCATAAACACCACCATCGCTATCACAAACACCACCACCACCACAAACGCCCAATCTGGTCGTAAGCAACACTTTGAGTCAGAGAGAAGCGAAATGGAAAACGGGTCAGATCCCGAATGATCTTATCAGAAGTATAATTAATAAAAAGAAGAAATGAAATGTCTACGTTTTTTCTCTGAACGTTGTTATCCAGACCACGTTATTGACCAAGCACTCAGTTGCGTTCAAAACGTCAATAGGGAGCTCGATCGAATATCATTCCAGACAGTTGAGGTTTGACTGTATATTGCACATTCAAAACGGATGTTAATCACAGGATTTGTTGCAGGTTAGTTCGATGGAAACAATGTTCATGTACAATATAATTATGCCATCAGCTAAATGAATGTTTTGTAGGGATATCCAAATATTTCCTGAAAAAAGGTAAGATCTTATAAAAATTATTGTACATGAAAAACCTTAGGTTATTCTTATTACTCCAATAACCTGTTTAAAAGGAAAATTTGAGATTACCTTGTGAAAAGGTTGTACGGAAGGTCCACATTGTATTTTTGGTTTCATATCACTAATACTTGGATTACATTATGGATTATTTCACACAGTTACTGTTTGTAAAGCTAAATTATAGCTTTTCACCTCATGATCGTTTTGTCCAGAAACAAGCTTAATTTGGTCCCAAGCTATAGTCGCATTAATTACTTTTTATAAAACAAATTATCTAGCTGAAACTAAAAAGAACACAATAAACTTCGTAAGAAAATAATATAAACATTCTAAACAAGCTATGTTATGATAAAACAAGCGATTTCAATAACTTGGATCACCGTCAGGTTAAATTATACTAAGCTAAACAGAGTAACTGAGTACTTGTAGGTTGACAGGCTATATTGATTATGCGATCCTATGATGAGGAGGGAAAGCGTGAAGGTTTGAATTTGTTGAGTATGGGACGGTGTTTTACTATTAGAAGAGCTTCTGTAATTTGGGATAGGGACCAAGAGTAGACAGCAGATACATTAGGTTTCCAGGAGAACAAGTGAAGAGGGTGTGAATATAACTGACGGGTTGGTTATGATGGTTGTTTAAAATTTAGGGAACATCCTTGATTTCAAAGAACCTTGAAAATCTTGAATCCAGTTTAATGAATAAACACACTGCTAGACATACTTTCAGTTTTTGATAAAATTCATAGTGATAAATACATGTAAAAACCCTCAATGGGGCAACATATGTTTTATGATACAAAACTGTGTGACTCACATTCAATTGATGTAAATAAAATGACAGCAACTAATTGTGCAGGCTTTAGGTGTTAACTTGAAAGTCCTTTCTCGTTCTTGTTGTTCTTTATATTACTTAGACATTGTTGTTATGGTCACAATGGCTAATACAGCATTCTTCTATACTTGCACTAAGAAAAGGTTGGTTTATAAATAAGTTTTAACATCTTTGAAAGTATATCAATCCAGTTATTTTCTCAACTATTGGTGCTTAGATGAATCTAACGGTTTCACATTATAATTATGATTTATGCGTTTAACTCAAATAGAACTACAAGCTGAGTGAGTTAAAAAAGATGGAGGTACAAAGTTCAAAAAGCACAATTTTTAAACTTTCTGATGTCATTTTCAAATTTACTTTGATGTGGTTCCAGGCACAAATTTATTAGATATGCTCCACTTGGAAAACTTCAAAACTAAAAGAATTCTAAAAGACGTTTTTGGGCTAATATTGTATAAACAGCTGTCAATCTTGTAGCCTTTGGTCATTTGTAAACTTTTTAGCCCCTGTTGTGAGTTTGTAAGAGTAATCTTGGATTGCAACAAAGAAAATTTTTGAATAATTGTAACTGATAAAATTAAGCAATAAAATTATGCGTTTTCAGTGTAACTGTAGTTTTTTAAAAATAGGGGGAGAAAAAAAAATGTTTGGAGAATCGATAAAAAAAAACTTGAATGTCATAAGCTGTCCTTTGTGAAAGACTTTCAACTTACAAAGCATTATTATTTTCGGTAGCTTAGGCATTGTTTCCTTAAAAGCCTTCAAGTAGAGACCGGAAAAAATAACTGGTGAAAGTCGTCTTGAGACAACTTTGAAATGACCTCGGGTTCAGATTTGGGAGGAAAATATATTTTTCTGGGCATTTTGGATAGTACATTCCGAGAAATGAAATCGAGCCTTACGCTATCTGTAATAATATAATAGAACTTCATGTGCCTTGGATCTGGGTTGAGACAGTACTGCAGCTGACTGATTGAATCTAATGAATGAATATGATTGCCAAGACTGTTCAAAGAACCATTGAAGTCCAGCCGCTTCTCTGGCGAAACTGTACAACACTTGGCCGAATATGATAGCAGTTTTAAGTTTTTTGTCAATAAATCTGAGAGACTTTTAATTCCTTGTTCTTTTCTCCACTCTTCATATAAAAAGTAGAAAGAAGACGGATAAATATATTTAAGCTTATAAACAAATTAAGATTTAGCTTGATGTCTAGCTTATTTGAACTGCATTGTTTTTCATCAAATTTTGCGAAAGTTATTAGCTGGCTGTTTTTCGACTATAAATGCTACTTTAAAACATTCCTTGCTCTTGATTTGTCAAATAATAAGTCATGAGAATGTGATAGCTGGGATGGTTTTTGTTACTTTCAACAAAAGAAACCATTTCACAGAGTACTTCATGTTTTTTTGTCAGGGCTTTGTAAATTTATGCTGAGCTAGCTCTGACTTGTCGGCTGCAGCAAACTGTATCTTTTCAGGTTTGGTTTCCCAGTTTAATACCTTAACACAGTCATTCTCATTGATTTTGTTATCAAATTTAAACTATAATTTGTATGTTGATCACTGCAGCTGGCTAACATGCTTTCCACAATAAAAAACTGGGTATTTGCAACAACAAAAAAATGGCCAATGACAAAGACTAGAGATGACCTATTAATAAAAGAATCTCTCACTAAATTCAAATTGAAGACCCAGTAGATACTTATAAGCCATAAGAGTAGCTGTTGATAAGCTTTTATACTTCTGTTTATTGTCTGCAGGAGATAAGGCTATAAGCAAATTATTTCCTGTTTGTAAAATGTGACTAACAAAAATTTGTTAATCATGGATTTGTTTTCAAATTAGTCTACAAATCAGATTAAGTAAATAAGAGTTGCAACTAGACATACCCTTATTAAATGCAGATGATCCAACTAATTTTCAGGCTAACAAAAACAACTTGTAGGCAGCAAAATACTATCTAAGCTGAGAGTTGTATAGTTGTTGAACAGCAGAGCTTGCTATTTGAGGGGAGCAATCACTCTAGCTCACCATCACTCAAACACTGGAATAATTCGCGTACACCGTAGTCTTATCTTCTGAGGTCACTCAGTTACTTGCTAAAATCTTCCACCCCACTGAAAAATATGTCAAATTGATGTAGCAATTGTTTTTTTAAAATCAAGTTTATGCTGTTAAATCAAGCACATTGTAGGTGAGCTTTATTCCCCTCACCAAAGATTTTCAAATTGCAAGCCCTGGGCTTGTATTAGCGCACTTTCACTACTAAGCGTGGTACAAGTTGGAACCTTTATTTTATCATTATATAAGGGAGCTAAATAAAAACATGTTTCTTTAGCTCTAGTCTACACTAACATTTATTTTTTAACCATTATTATCATCTCTGTTTATATAACAAGTTCAAATGCAAAAGAAGACAAAACCACATTAATTTATTTCATTTAATTTTAGAATTCAAATATTCACTTATTCAATTGGTTTGATTTGATTAATTTAAATTTAACTGATTTTATCAGCACAAGATTGTTTTGGTACCTCAGTCTCAATCAAGTTTAGCTTCTTCATTGGTACACGATACTCTACAGTTTCCTGACATTCTACACTGGATCTCACTTGTTAGACTTGCGGTACTTGTTATCTGGGAGTCTGTACGAATATTCCAAAAAACAGATATTCGAAAACAAAACTATTTGCAAGTGAAGTAAAAACACTGATCACGTTAAAGCCATTCGGCAATGAAGTACTGAAAACAAAATTCAGCTTGTCTGTTGACAGAGTTTCTTCACTAGATTGCTCTATCATCTTAATTTTTTTGGCAAATATACAATTCAGTGTACAGCGGTGCAAAAACAATGTTGGATCGAGCTGTATCAAAGAGAAACGAGGATGTCACTGGGCTTTCAATTGTTATTGCAAAACAGAATGCATTTACAGAATAGCTTTTTTTAGTTTCTTGTTTTATCAAGTTAGCTCAAATATTTCAAATAGTAAATTGGAAAGTTTGAGAGAAAAAGTCATCTAAAGTTGCAGTTCTTAAAGATCTGGGTGACACCAGTGTCACCATTGGCAAAGAACGATCAGGGAAAACTTTCATAAAGTGCGGAAAGTACGCATATCATGTCCTTGGTTCAATCACAATATACATAAACTCAAAAGACTTCGCAGAAAAGCTGAAAGAAAATGGCGAATGACTAAATTGTACGAGGATTTCACAAGTTTTAAATCAATAAAGAATAAAACAACTCGAGCTGTGAACCAAGCAAAAAACTGAGTACTACAGAAATTTAATGCATGACAACATAGAGGATCAAAAGAATCTGTTTAAAGTAGTTAAATCATTATTCAAACATGAAAGTGAACTCTCCTTTCCAGAATATCCTAACAACTACGAACTGGCTAACAAGATAGGAGATTAATTTGTTCAGAATATTGAATTTATACGTAAAGAATTGGATGAAGTACAAATGGTTCCATCTCAAGATCAAGGGTGGGCTCATACACTGGACCGCCAACTTGATTCGTTTCGAATTTTGTCACAGAATGATGTGCACGAAATAATATCCAAATCCAACAAGAAGTCTTGCAGACTTGATCCCTTGCCAACATCATTAGTTATCGAATGTCTAGATGTTCTCGCTCCGATCCTAACAAAAATTATGAATACATCTCTCACAACGGGAAAAGTGCCCTTAAGTTGGAGGGAAGCAGTTGTTCATCCAACTCAGAAGAAACCTAACGTAATAGAGTTCGCAAATCTAAGACCAGTCAACAACCTGCCATTTGTCTCTTAGCTAGCTGAAAGAGCCGTATCTAACCAACTTCATGACCATCTCACAGAAAACAACTTATATCCTAAAGTGCAGTCTGTCTATCGTTAACACCATAGTACAGAAACAGCATTGTTAAAGGTACGTAATGCCATATTATTGAATATGAACAAACAACACTTCACTTTACTCGTTCTTTTGGACCTAAGTGCCGCGTTTGACACGGTGGACCATTCTATCCTACTGAACCAGGTACACAGTTTTGGTATCCGAAGTGTAGCTCTCTCATGGTTTGAATCTTATCTTTGTAACCGAAATCAGCGTGTTGTGGTATCTGGCTCCTTATCTAAACAATATTAATTGAAGTTTGGTGTACCACAGGGATCATGTCTCGGGCCGTTATTATTTGTTATCTAAACTAGTGAACTGTACCAGATTATTACTAATCACCTTCCTGGTGTAGCCATCTTTGCTGATGATTCTCAACTATGGATATCATATAAACCGGACGCTAAACAAAATCAAGACTCTGCATACGAATCTGTTCAGAAATGTATGAGTGATATCAAAAATTGGATGCTTAAAATCAAGTTGAAAATGAATGATGGGAAACAGAATTCTTATTAATTGGCACAAGGCAACAACTAAAGAAAATTGATCACCACCCAATCCAAATTGGTAATGAA
>JAOBAT010011171.1:0-10258 GCA_026413305.1 Hydrozoanthus tunicans | reverse complement strand
ATAATAGAGTGACTCCGGAGTGAATCCAAATAAGGGTTGACGGGCGAATTCGATTTGAATACGCTGTTATCACATAATGAGTGGACGCGGATATCTTCGTATCCGGAAAGAAAAAATTGCGGATTCAAAAAGACTCGGATACGTGTGGACGGGGCCTTAGCTAAAGAATAAGTTAAAAGCTCTTGTAGTCATGCAATAAAACTTTGAAAAAAATGGTTTTAAATTCGACATGTTCTCTTTATTTATTTTACCTGACGTCCCTTGTATTTAATCAGTTCTTTCAGCCAATCTACAATGTATACATCTCCATCGTCGTCATAGTGACCAAGATCGCCCGTGTGTAACCATCCCTCACTGTCAATCGTGGCAGCAGTAGCGTCCCGGTTGTTTAGATAACCTAACAACATGGTTTATTTGTGAGAAGATCAATCCAACACATAAACCGGCATTTTCTCTTCTATTTTTCCTTTCTTTCTTTATTCTTCCTTCCATTAAAGTTCAAGGTACCGTAATTGAAATTTGGTAGTTGCTTCAGCACTCTGAGAGTGCTGTTCACAATGCAAGTGCGCCCCTAGTCCCCTCTCTCTGTCAGTGCTCCGTTTTTAAGGGTACTTAAAGCTACAGCTACACTGATCAGAAGAAATTCGAAACAGATGTGCAGTCACGGTGATCGAACCGTGAACCTCTTTTTCGGATGGTCGCGCACTAACCGATTGAGCTAAACGTCTGTTTCATTCTTCCTCTGTTCTTTCTCCTGTTCCCTTCTCTTCCTCCCTTTTCAATACCTTCCCTTCAATTTTTTCTACCTTCAATATCCACGTGTCGTTTCATTCGTTTAGAAAATTATGTTCGCCAGATTGTTCTTTTTTTTTGTTATCTTGTTTATCATGTGCTTTGGTCTGTCTCATTTATAATCTAATTTGCAATGAATGGTATATAGTTTCTAACCAATCATCTGCAGTTAGATTAATGTTGAAAGAATAGAGAGACTTGCGCTCTCCTTGTCACAACCAATCTCACCTTTCATAACAAGGGGGCCTCTCACACATATCTCGCCGTCTTTCCATGCTCCAAGCTCGGCTCCACTTTCGACATCAATAACCTTGTTTTGACAATTATTAAAATCGGTCAAAACCTTTCAACTCAATCAATATTCCCCTTCAAATCATCTACAGTTTTTGTTGCAGGAGGAACCCATAGTCCAGGCTCTTTAAAGTTTTGACTAAAATATCACTTGTCTAGGACATAAGTAAACTTTTATCCGTCTATATTATAATTTTGGTTGAAGAGTAAAGTGAAATGTCAACTTCCACGCGAAATTGTTTTTCTGAGGAATCATGAGGAGGCTAAATGGGGCCGTACACAATGACAGGGTCTTTGGCAATGTTAACACACCTGACGGAGGTGGCTTCCAGGATTGCCTATACTATGTGCTTATGCATGTATTGAAAAAAACTGAAGTTCTTCATGGAAGATGTGATACATGGCTACACTGCTTTTACAACTAGTGCCGGGACGTTTTGGAGGATTACCTTTGTTTCTTGGTTTGGTAGCAAGGATCCCGCGGAACCAAGCTTGCTGGAACCAGTGGCGGGACAAATATGACTCGCTCCTGCTAGCTCAGTCATGCCGTAACCTGGCAGCCAAATGTTAGTTGTTAGTTGGTTAATATGACCGTTTGAGTTTATCATCTTTATGGTTACCGCATACATTCCAAACAACACACAACAGCTTGCAATTTTGATCGCATGCAACCAAAGTACAAGTCGTTGCCTGTACCTGCACACATATGCGCTAATCAGTGATTAGAGTAGTAAAAAAGGCGGCTGTGTTTGCATCTTGGAGTTGTTCAAGATCTACATAAAGAAAATGAAGCTTAGGAAAAGAACAGTTTTAAGTTTTACTCCTGAATCTTTTGCTTTTGGACAACTCCGGAACACTGATATCCTACAAGCTCTGCAACGTCTGCCAAAGAAAGCTGATTTCTTCTTTTTGTATTTGCCCGCTACCTTTGTTTTAAAATATCTAATCACTCGACCAAAAGGTGGTTTATCATTTGTAGTTGCGAATATCCAGTTGCAATTTGCCTTGCGTTTACCGCAGACAAGTGCGAGGAGAAGCAAAAACTTGCGAATTGGCGCGAAAAACATCAGACAAACTTTATTTCATGCAAAAATAATTGCGTCACAAGCTACTGCACACGGTAAAATCAAGATGTAGTCGAAAATGGCATGTTGTAGCAAAGGTGTGTTGTGGGCTTTAATGAATGCCAGAAATTACTTACTGCTTTGTTTAGAGTTCTGCTCGAAAATTAACGCTTTCTTTCTGAGGTGATATGCTCTCCCAGTTATGTTACAATTGATAAGAAGACATTGAGTATGCTAACTTTAAAGGCAGAATCATTCAAATTGTTTATGTAGAACTATGAAATCTTGAAAAACTCGTAGTTCATCCTTTGATTTGCATAGTGAATCACTTTTGTTTCTGTCATTAATTGATTATTTGATTGATTTTTTGAGTGATAATTCAAAGCATTGTGTTTTTTACCCTATTAGAGAAAAAACTGTTTACAGTTCAGACTCGATTAAGCTTTTTGTTACAACATAGTACTTTATCAACAGCTTACTGTGCCCTCGGAAATAATAATTACAAAATCTCTATTTAGTAAAACAACAATGAATAACACAATGTGGACAGAAGCAGGAGTTTTTACCTTGTCTTATAATTGCCTTTGGCAGCCTTTTCCGAAGCGAATCCTCCAGCTCCTTGCCTAAAGGTGCAGCACCAGATATAACCTCAACCAGGCTTGATAAGTCAAACTTATCAACCAAAGGGTGCTTGGCGAGAAACAGGACCAGCGGTGGTACAACAGGTGCGTGTGTAACCTTTTAAACAGATAAAAGAAGTCAGCTTTCTTTTGCGAGCGAGTAACAGATCTGGCATAAGAGGCTGATTCAACATCGAAAAACAAGTTACTTTTTGTCTCTAAACAATCACTTTATGGCTGAGAAGTGGTTATCATAACAACCTCAACATATACATTTGTATTGCTTTCATAATTTCAAGTTCTATGCTCACAACTTCGTCAAAAATGAAACACAAACATTTCGAAACTTATGAGATATTTTGTAAACCAGTATTTTGCAAAAAAAGCCAGCCAGACTTTAAAAACTCAACGCTTTTTAGACTGCGCTGCCAAAAGCGTTAGTACTGGAGTATGCCCTTGAACATCAGAGAACTTCCAATAGCATATTTTTAATGTTTTCACCCAAGATTTATACTGAGCGTTTGTAAATAGATCTATTTTTAAATATATTCATTGTAATACTCCTTAAAAGTACTTTTTTTCCTTTTAATTGTAACTCTAGATATGTATTGTTGTCTTGAGGAAACTTCAATAAAATCTTATTACTACTTTTTTGAAAAGGAGCTGTAGACGTGGTTTTAAAAGTAGCTGTGGTTATCTTTGGCCCAGGGTTAGCCAAAATTCTCTAAAAAACGTTTATTTTACGGCATTTATGAAATACTGTTTAAATCTTCCACGGCAAAAACTTGTCAATTCGAAAACTAGAAACAAGAATATCGATAAAGAAATTTAGGGCTAGAAGGCCTTTGAACAACTGGGCCGTCCAGTCTTAAAACTTGAATCTCCGGCGGTTTCGTGTGCTTTGTTTCTAAATGATCTTTTAGTTTAGCAATCTAGTTCCCAGAGCCCAAGCTCCTTATTGGGTGTTTCTTGGTGCTAAACAATAGGAACGTTGGCTCTTGGATCTAGATTACTAGTGCAATCACTTAAAGGGGAACTTAAATTTAAAATAAATGTTTTTGAACGAACTCCTTCGAGGTGTTAAGAACATATCTAAAAGATTTTTTTTCTCGTGTCAGCTGATTTTCCGAGAAATTCTAGTTTGCGTGTGCGTTTTATGGGTCGTTTTAGGTCATTGAGCGTGGGCGCTTGTCGACTTTTCAGCGGTAAACGAAAGTAACGTGTGACGTAGGTTAGCGAGCGAGCGCGTAAAAAGTTCTTGTTGACACAGTCAAGAGTGACGTTTGGTGCGATATCTCACTCCAATGATGATTTTTTTCAGTCTGCACCGATTCTTACCCATATCTGACATAGTCTCACTCTCTCTCCCCTTAACCCCTAAAGCTACCATTACAATGCGGCAAGTAACGTGAATTAAACTCAAGTTTCTCGGAAAGTGAGCGCGATACGAGGAATTTTTTTAAACATCGTTTTCACACTCAGTTAAAGATTTTGTTTGATAAAAGTTGATTTTATGGTTCAGTTCCCCTTTAAGCCATTGAGCTTCTAAGCAAGTTTTGAACATGGTACCTTGTAGTGTTGTAACGTCCCCAGAAACTTTTCCGGTTCAAATCTTGGAATTGATACGAGCTTGCTTCCACGTGCTAGTCCTACCCCAAGAACAACTGCTAAGCCAAAAATGTGATAAAACGGGAGAACCGATAGTATTACAGAGCTTTCGTCCCATCGGTTAAAATGTTTTGTAGCAAGACATATTTGGCACAACAGATTGTAGTGGGTGAGCATCACTCCTTTGGGGAGACCTGTAGTTCCACTTGAGTACGGCAACACAGCTACATCTTCCATTGGGTTGGTGTGTACGGCATAAGGAAAGGACGATCCGTCATCGTTTAATAAATCTTCCAGAGACTCACAATCGTCTGGCTCGCCCGATGAGAAAATTTTCTCAACTTGAGCTGCAGTTCCAGCAACCTTTGCATTTGAAAGAAGTTGAGGACTGGTAATGATAATTCTTGCTTTGGAGTCAAGCAGTTGTCCACTAAGCTCATCGGCGTTGTACATAGAATTAACAACAGTGACTACACCAGTGTTACCCCCAGTACGACTATCGGAAACTCGGGGGATTTTGTCATGTACAAGGCTAACACATCGCCCTTTTTGAAGCCAATTTTTGTCAACCCAGAGCCAAGGGTCTTTGCTTTTGTTTGAATGTCCTGATATGTGTAGCTTTTACCACTTTCGCCGTCAACCTAAATGAAGAATCGACAAAGTGAAAATAACCTTATATTCTTCCTTGCCTTCTTTGACTGTTAAATTCCCTTGTCAATAGCTTAAGTTATATTTCAGTTGATTTCCTGTATTTAACAAAATATTAGATGAGGAATAACATTGATACTGTAGAAGCATGAAGGTCAAAGAAACTTGCACACTATACATAAGTAAACACTTTTTTGAGGTACATTCTAATTACTATTCATTTTGGTTACAAGAGTGTTTAAAAATTAACAAAACAGAAATAAATAAACTCAAAATGCAATGTACCTAAGAAACGAAAACTGATATGGTGATGTTTTGATCAATGTGATCACTAAAGTAAATACGCAACACTCTGCATGAATGGTTAATCTATTAAATATGCATTTTACCCGTTTTTGAAGTCTCGCTTTATTTTCATTAAACTGTAGGTGATTATGCATCCAGCTTTATCCAGTTAAGTAACTTTCTTTTGCATTATAAAAAACTTATTTCAAAGCAATTATAGTCGAAATATAGCTTCAGTTTTGAGAGATTGAACAGTTTCCATGTTGACCCAAACGGCTTTGTTTTGTTTAGTATCCTGCAGCTAAGCAAAACTATTAGCTAAATTTACGACTTAAGCAGCGAGTTAAGCCGCTCTTGACAAGTTTCTTGACGTTTTTGACCTACTGTTTTACCTATAAGCAGTTGACTTGCAGTTTTTCCACTAAACGTCTTTAAAGCTTAATTGCACCGATTCTAAAGATAGTAATGTTCATTCATTCGGATCTTAAGTTTTTGAAAATAGCTTTCTTAGTTGCGCATGAGAAGTTTACACAGATAGTTGCGTTTGGAGCTAAAAACTTTGTTTTGTTTAAAGAAATAAAAATTAAAGTAGTATAAAGAGAACTAAAGTTCAAGCTTTCTTAGTACAAAAAGCAAGAAACTGTACTTGCTCGGAAGGCTTAAGAATTTTCTTCTTCTGATGCATGTCTGCTCAAACAAACACAAAACAACAACAACATGTTTTCGAGACAATTACCGAACCTTTTACACCGTTGTCAGTAAATTTGAGATAATTTTTTATCCCGATTTGATAATCATTTGAAGAGCGACATAATGACTTGCAAAATGTTTTGAGAGGAAGGATCATTTGAGTTTTGAAAATTAGCACGCAGCGACGATGGCCCATAATGACAACTAATTTTTTTGAATAACTATGATTTAGTAAAATGGTTGAGTGCCTTTAGTACTCACGATTGCCTCTTTGCTGCTAAAGTTGGAAAACTGGTCGAAAAGATATTTCGGCCACGAAGTGTCCTTTGGTATCTCCACATCAGGGTGTTTACTTTTAAACGCCATAACTCTGGTTGCTACTAAGCAAACACTCCCTGAAACTGTTTCGTGATTAAGTCGATACAAGTCCCTTAAATATTCCTTTGTTTTCTTTTGTAATAGCAAGTGCAATGGTTCGGAAAAACTAGTCGTTGTCGATGTTTATAGTGCCGTTGCTTAGATACCTGTTTCTTAAAGTTATTTCATCAATTCGGTCTGTCACGAAAATATATCAATAGTTATAGCTCATAAATTTAAGAATAAAGTGGTTAAACCAGAAATTATTTCTTCTCCTTATTTTTCTTTCAACTGTTTTAAATGCCTGGTGGCAAACACAATTAGTTCTATTCAGCGTATAAGGGAATTAAAGTCAAAAACCACTTTCTGGCGACTTTCAAGAACGTTTTTTATGATATCGCTGACCAATTAATTCAAAACTGTAAAAAATCCGATCATTACGATCGCAGACTGAATTTTAAAAAGGAACAAACATGAACATTTTCATTTTTTTGGACGAGTTTTGAGGAAATCAAAAGATTGGGCAACTGGTAGTTTTTAAGAGAAATTTGAGTTTTGGTGAGGAGTTATCAAGAAGTTGAATTTCCAACTTTGAAGTTGTTGTTTGGTACAAAAACATCAAAACGCCCCTGAATCAAAGCTGCACTTGCGCGTGTTCAGGTGGACCATTTGGTGCTTTTCTTCAAAAAGTTCCCTCTTCAATTCTCCCTCTCAATTC
Organism: Hydrozoanthus tunicans; assembly: GCA_026413305.1. NCBI lineage: Eukaryota > Metazoa > Cnidaria > Anthozoa > Zoantharia > Hydrozoanthidae > Hydrozoanthus > Hydrozoanthus tunicans. Next base: position 3,185 of record JAOBAT010011171.1, on the reverse strand, counting down.
TTAAAACATCAGACAGCTTTTTTTCGTTCATACAAACCTGAATAAATAAGCGGGGCTAACAAGTACGATAACCGCACAATAAAACATGTAAAGCATGTTTTATGCATACATATCTATTGCAAGTATCTAAGAGCAACACCGATAAAATAAGGAAGTGACAAGCTCGTTCCAACTAGTTATATCTTACTTGCATTGATATTTTTTCTTAGTTGTTAACTTTCAGTGTCTTCGTACACTGTATGCTGTAATACAAAACCTTCAATAGTTAAGTATTTCAACATAAAGTAAGGTTTTGATACAACATCCACGCGCTATGATTGGCTTAAACTGTGGTTTGTTAGAGCGTAAAGTGGCTACCACCAGACATTTCTGTTCGTCAACAAAATAAAGATTGTTTTAAACTGATTTAATACGATAAAAAAATGAAAGGCATTCCCAGCGATATCTTGGGCCCTTTTTGGGGCAAAGTCAGGAACGAGCCCAGATCAAAACATGCTATATCACTTTTATGAAAAAAAAACATAACCCCTAACATATACTTTATGTAAAAACTCATTTTTTGTTGTAAATAGATTTAATTCAGACTTTTATCATATATTACCTTTGTATATATCATATAGACACAAGGGAGCATCTAATTGGGATAATCACAACTTTAGGAATAACTAATATACATTCAGGATCTGATTAGCTAGGCATATGCACGGCTAGAAGAGTTGAAACTTTAATGAATTTTTCTTCTTATTAAAGAAAGGAAACACTGGAATCTCTTGAAATAGAGAAGGCGCCTTTTAAGCGCTTGTGGCTTCTTCAAGAAGGCGTGGAATCTGAAGAAATTTGTAGTAGGTCGATACTCAAAAGATCCATGCAAACCTTGTTTAGAATATTTTATTTGTGTGCTCTACTGAGTTTTAAGCCAGTGTGAAAAGCAAATTGTAGTAGCTTGTAACACTGGTCATTTTTAGTCCTGACTACTATTAAGATATTATTAGAACATCAAAAAACAATTAAAGGATTGCTGGAAATTTATCTTTTGGTTGTAGACAGATTCTAATATAGTATTCGAAGATTTGCAAGTCAATGTTGTTCAAAGGCCGATTACCACTAGGCCGGGAATAAATCTTTAGCAAACTTTCTTGTATCCAACCTTAGGAAGAAAAATTCGAGCTCTAATTTTGGAACTAATAAGTTTTTTTCCGAAAATCTAAACGGTGTTTTAAAAGAACTTTAACCCTTTCTTTAAATAAGAAACTACTTCTTGAAATTTGGCTTATTGCAGGGTTAAAAATAAGCAGCCTGTGAACAACTCAGCCCTATTGTATTTGATGACTTACCTGGGCTTCCTGTGGTGGTGTTACGAACCCACTTACCTGACATGACATAGTTGCTACCACCGTCTGTCGGTACAGAAACAACAAAAAGAATTCAAGAACTTTTGACTGCGACGCGTTTTGTTGAAAATCATGTGGGAAGCGGTGAGACTAATCAGGAAAGAGGAATAAGCACCAACCACGGACAGTGGGCGGTTTAGGCCTTAAGGAAACTAAAAAATCAACAAAAGCTGCAGTCTTAAAAGTTTAGTCAATTTATTCAAAAACACGGTTGAAAAGTTGTATTATGAAAAATATGAAAAACGATTGAGGAGTTGTTTGTAGCATAGTAATATATAGGGACTGGTTAGAAAACCATTGTTGTATGTCTTTGTTTGACTTTTTCTTTTGTCTTCTGGTCTTGACCGTGCACAAAACGTGCACAAATAACAAAAGGTTTTGAAATGCAATTCAACAAGTAGCCACTCAAAACATTCTCACTAACACTTGAAACAAAGAATGTGCACGGTCGCGGTTCGTTCAACTTAAAACAAAGCATCTTTGTACATTATTTGTATTTCCCTTTTCAGGTTTACCGGCTTTCCTAACCAGTTATTTGCTCAAATATTTTCCCACCTGCCAAACAAACTTCGCCATGATCATATGAAGTTAACAGGGAAAGTGAAATTGATCTCCAGCATTTCAAATGTGTGATTTGTGGCATCACACATGTCTAGTACGCTTAAAAAGTTTTCACAGCTTTGACGCTAAAAAGACATTTTGTCTTCGTAAATTATCCCCAAAAATTATTTTGAAAACGGGTAACAAGTGTATAAGCGGAAACTATATGGGTCAAACTTTATTTCTAAGTATTTTAAATAAGTTTGAAGATTCTTTAAGGAATTTTGAACTGAGTGCTGGATGTCTACTTTGCTCATCGCGATGTTGTATTTGAAACAAGCATAGATATAGTTACCAAAAATTCAACCGTAGCTGCCTTTTCCGGCAAAGCATTTTTTTCGCTCTAAATTTTGTCAGAAACACTCTTACAATACAAGGTGTATGAAAGAATAAACAACATTAACTCTAATTTGAAAAACAGTGTAGCAACAAATAGAACTGCATTTTTTCACATTAATTATTAATGTTTTTTTAAAGGATAACTTGTAACAAAGCTCATGATAACGAAGAAATATGCACGCGTCAGCGGGCTCATCTTGTTGAATTGTTATTGTGATCGAAACAGCTTGAATAAACGTTCTAAAAAATAACTATTTACCGTGTTATTACTGAGAAATACTTCTTAAATTAACAAAAGTGAACTGCCAAAGTGCGTGAAAAAGGCTGAAACAGCAAAATCTTGGTTGAAATTCGAGTTTTTTCAATGTCACTTGAACTCCGTAGAATTTCATCATTTCAATAAAATACCGCTCGAAGCAAACTCACCAAGTTCCAAGATGCAGCTGCTCTTCAGTCTGCAATATGTTGCCAACGAGAGGTTATCTGCACTTCGAACTAAGAATAACGGTAAAAAATACGATACTTTGACACTTAGCAACACAATACGTTTACCAAAGTCACCAATGAAGGACTTGTATTTGTCTGAGTGACAATCAATTTTTTATACTCCTTTAATAAGTATGCTAGAAAAATATGGTTTACAACTTCCTGTAACCATTTCAGAGAGTTTTCTTAAAACCTCGACACTTTCTAACACTGTTTGATAGGTTCGGAGTATATATACGTTGCCTTGAAAGAAATGGTCGTCAGTTTCCAGTTAGATGCTTCGGGTAATGACTCATTATCGGTTTTCCCTGACAGGGGAATCGTTTTAAAAGTTGTTGAGTCGTGTATTTCTCTGATTCTCAACGTCAC
>JAOBAT010011160.1:0-10259 GCA_026413305.1 Hydrozoanthus tunicans | reverse complement strand
ATTAAAAACAGGTGTTAATGTGCCACCCAAGTTCATTAAGGAATGTTGTATTGAGCCAGCAAAACTCATAAAGAACTGGTGTTAGTGAGCCACCGAAGTTCATTAAGGACTAGTACTGTTGTATTGAGCCAACAAAATTCAATTAAGGACTGGTATTAGGGAGCCACCTAAGTTCATTAAGAACTGCTGTATTGAGCCAGCAAAATTCAATTACGGACTGGTTTTAGTGAGCCATCTAAGTTTATTACGGACTGTTGTAGTGATCCAGCAAAATTCATTAAGAACTGGTGTTAGTGAGCCACCCAAGTGCATTAAGGACTTTTGTTTTGAGACAGCAAAATTCATTAAGAACTGGTGTTAGTGAGCCACCCAAGTGCATTAAGGACTGTTGTAATGAGCAAGCAAAATTCATTAAGAACTGGTGTTAGCGAGCCACCCAAGTCCATTAAGGACTGTTGTATTGAGCCAGCAAAATTCATTAAGAACTGGTGTTAGTGAGCCACCGACGTTCATTAAGCCAGCAAAAATCATTAAGAACTTGTGTTAGTGAGCCACCCAAATACATTAAGGACTGTTGTATTGAGGTAGCAAAATTAATTAAAAACAGGTGTTAATGTGCCACCCAAGTTCATTAAGGAATGTTGTATTGAGCCAGCAAAACTCATAAAGAACTGGTGTTAGTGAGCCACCCAAATACATTAAGGACTGTTGTATTGAGGTAGCAAAATTCATTAAAAACAGGTGTTAATGTGCCACCCAAGTTCATTAAGGAATGTTGTATTGAGCCAGCAAAACTCATAAAGAACTGGTGTTAGTGAGCCACCGAAGTTCATTAAGGACTAGTACTGTTGTATTGAGCCAACAAAATTCAGTTAAGGACTGGTATTAGGGAGCCACCTAAGTTCATTAAGAACTGTTGTATTGAGCCAGCAAAATTCAATTACGGACTGGTGTTAGTGAGCCATCTAAGTTTATTACGGACTGTTGTATTGAGCCAGCAAAATTCATTAAGAACTGATGTTAGTGAGCCAGCCAAGTCCATTAAGGACTGTTGTATTGAGCCAGCAAAATTCATTAAAACTGATGTTAGTGAGCCACCCAAGTGCATTACGGACTGTTGTATTGAGCCAGCAAAATTCATTAAGAACTGATGTTAGTGAGCCAGCCAAGTCCATTAAGGACTGTTGTATTGAGCCAGCAAAATTCATTAAAACTGATGTTAGTGAGCCACCCAAGTTCATTAGGGACTGTTGTATTGAGCCACAATAATAATTAAGAACTGGTGTTAGTGAGGCACCCAAGTCCATTAAGAACTGTTGTAGTGAGCCAGCAAAATTCATTAAGAACTGGTGTTAGTGAGCCACCCAAGTGCATTAAGGACTGTTGTATTGAGCCAGCAAAATTCATTAAGAACTGGTGTTAGTGAGCCACCCAAGTGCATTAAGGACTGTTGTATTGAGCCAGCAAAATTCATTACGAACTGGTGTTAGCGAGCCACCCAAGTGCATTAAGGACTGTTATAGTGATCCAGCAAAATTCATTAAGAACTGTTGTTAGTGAGCCACTCAAATTGATTAAAAACAGGTGTTAGTTAGCCACCCAAGTTCATTAAAAACAGGTGTTAGTGAGCCACCCAAGTTCATTAAGGACTGGTGTTAGTGAGCCAGCAAAACTCATTAAGAAATGCTATTTCTTACAATTGAGTGAATGGAATAAGCGAATAAGACAGAAATAGATATTTCTGCCGCATGGAACCAGCAGGGACTGGGTTCCAGTCTAGTGCTGATGAGTATATAAAGACGTGATAGCAAAGGCGGCCAATTCAAAGAGTTCGAAATGAGTGACGTCATTAATTCGAATTAGATTTCCAACGGTCGCTCTAAACTGAGTTTGAAAACCGACCAGAATTGTCTTAAATTTTGATAGATAATATCCAGAATACATGGTTGAGACGGTAAAATAAAAATATTTTGCTTACCTTGTGTAAATTGTGGTGTTTGTTGTCATTTAGATTGGTTTTTGGACGGATTTCTGTCGTGCGACCCTCATGCGGCTTCGCTTCACTACATAAAAATTGACAAGGCTGCCAGCTTCGTTCGGCCGTTGAACACGGTCGGCCTCAGAAACCGGCCAAAATCTCCCATTTCTACACATCGTACGGCAACCATCTTCACATACTTAACTCACAAGTTATCCGTCAGTGTCTGTGCGGAAAATCGCCAAGATCCAACACACATTACTGCCTCATCTTGACATTCGAAAACTATAGTTGAAATGCAGCTACAGAAGTGTAGATAAAATGTTGCACTATTTATTGGAGTCTGGCAAATTTACACAAATAATATTTTACCGGCACGGACCAGAAGGCTATGAAGAGTGAATTGAATAACTGCGGAAAAGTAGTCAGTTTAGCTTCGCTTCATGCATACTTCAATTCGGGCATATTTATAGTGGTAAGACCTCAGCCCCCAGAGTTGGCGGCACAGGAGGTGATCACTATCGCCAGGTGGGGGTATACGTCCCTTTTGGCCACGAAGTGGTTTTGGGTTTTCGTATCCGGCTGTGTCGCACGTGATCTAACTTAGGTTATAGATCAACCTTAGCAAATGTTGTAACCTATAATATGGCATTGATAACTAGTCCATGTGAAATGAAGTCCGAACTTTTGAGAAATCCTGAGAATCACCAACTTATCTTGAGATGAAAAATCCTTGTTTACCAACCGTTGGTGGACAAGTTGGTATTGAGACTCTTAAACAAACAAACTCCAAATCCTAAGATTTCCTAGGAATTCTTAGGATTATGTAGCAAGTATTTAAGCTGAGATATTTGCATAGGGGCAAATTAATTGGAAAAGTTAGCATTCTTAAGAATTCCTAGGAATTCTTAGGGTTACTGAACAAAAGTTTGTTTACCTGAAACTGATTCTGACATCTTGGAAAACAGTGACATCTTCATGGAATTTAACTGAAACTCTCTTCAGTCATTTTATCTATTAGCTGATATTCTTGAAAAATCTGAAACATCTATCTAAAAAGTCTTTACATGCTCCTAAAATAGCGATTGCACATTCATTTTTAAAATTTAAACTGAGCTATTAGATACCACAAAATTGTCTGTTGAATATTACCTAAGCTTACCTGAGGACAAACGGAGAAAACCTTACTGCTATCAATTGTTACAACAGACTGAGTTTAAAAAGGACTAGAAATTTCAAACCTTTAAACAACATTAAGCAACTTTAATTATTACATGCTGTATTATAGTTAAAAGTCCATAAACTACCTATTTTCGTATTGAAGTGTAAAGCAGTGTGAATTATTGTAAGATAAATTGATATCTCACATCTTTTTCGGATTTCAAAATTAAAGACTTAAATATGATGTGTTCAGGTACTGCACTCAAATACTGTACATTGTTTTCAACATTGTCATGCCTTCTCTCTTTCTCTTGTTTTCCTGATCCTAATTTTCAGCTAAAGCTTGGCGAAGAGAGTTAATCTATCCACACACACCACAGAAATTGGGAGCACGAACAAGGACTTGGTGGTCTGGATTTCCTTCCAGGAATATAACCTTTTCAACAATATCTTCCACATTAGCCTCTTGCAAATTTTTTGATCTAGAACAGATATACTAGCAGTTACTGCCAATGAATGTCAATAATTGTTTTTGCAAAGTTATATTTGGCAGATTATATATTACCTAACATGAAAAAAGCAATCCAAAGAGGAGGATAATATTAAGGTTCACAAAATTTGGATGATGGATTCATTTGGCGCGGTTTGTCAAGATTTGTGTGTTTTAGTGGACTTATCTACAGATTTGCGCTGGAATTTTCGTTTTTCAATAAATTTTACTTATTCAGTAACAAGATCTTTTGTAAAGAATAAGAAAATTTAATGCCCAAAGTGGTTTTAACACAGATTTCCACTCTGTTGCAGAGACTGTTTTTTGCTTTTAAGCCTTAAAACAGGTCATTTTGAAGTACAAAACTGTAATAAATACCTAAGTTCAAAACTTCGAACACTAGATATGGCGCCATTGTAGGTCTCCTTTGTACAACCATTCTATCACTTATAAATCACATTGATATAGGCAGCTTTGAAAGCACTCGATTATTCGTATATTGTAGGGATAAATGAGTGCTTTCAATTTATAGCCGCCTATAAAAAAAGAATGAAAACCAAAATGTCCATTAAATCGGATAAATAGAGTTATATATTACAAGTTGTACCTTTCCTTCACCATCCTTAGTAAGTGATTTCCGGCATCATTGAATAAAAATGGCCTCTCTGAATCTGGAACAACTTTCTGGTACACTGCAAAGACCATCCCAGAGTTGGTTTCCCAAACAAAGTACTGTACTTCGCCAACTGATCCCCCACTAAACAGCACCACAAAAGGATTCCTCTTTATCGTACGGGTGTAGTGTCTTGAGAAGTTAACTTAATCTTTCTTCACGATTCTCAAAACTTTCTTATAGCTGCTTTCCTTGACACCTACATGTCTATTGATCTCTTGCATCAATTCTGGGTCAACATTGAAAGGGTCTTTGCCCCTCCTGCAATAATGCATTTCCTGGCTTCTTTTGTTCTTGACAATCTGTAATCAGTATAAGCAAATCACTAATGTCATAGAACATATAAATTCGAGTGGCACTTACAACTCATATGCAACTGAAGGACAACACTATGTACTGTGTTGATTCATCTATCCAGGAATTTGATAATAAAGTAGTCCTGAACTTAAATACCCTGGATAAATTTCAAAGAAAGTTTTCATAAGCTTTCGAACTCTGCTGAGTCCTTGGTCACATGACTAGTCGTGACGTCAACTCCGGAAGTCTGGCCCGTTGAAGCACTCGTCGAAGTTCGAATTTTCCGCCCCAGAAGGATAGGACACCCATGGCCCCCATGATATCGTAACACTACTTGGGTTGTGTTTCAACTGTACATACTGTCTATACCAGGGTCAGTTCTATCAACAGATACACGGAGCTGCAATGGGATCCCCCGTTTCCCCCATTGTCTGTAATTTCTACATGGAGGACCTAGAACAGAAGGCCATTGCGACGGACGCGCACCCCCCTACTTGCTAGCGGCGGTTTGTTGACGACACCCATACCAAGTTCAAGAAGGCCTACGCCCAAAAGCTTACAGACCATCTCAACAGCATAGATGAAGATATCAAGTGGACCACCGAAGTTGAGATCCCCACGAATGATGACAGCACTGACAGAGCCCTCGCGTTCCTAGACAGGTGGTCTGTGATCAATGAAGATGGCAGCATTAAGACGAGAGTCTACAGAAAGGCTACGCACGTGCACACTGGCCAGTATCTCAATTTTGAGAGTAACCACCCGTTGGAACACAAGAGGGGGGTGGTGAAGACTCTGACGCATCGCGCGGAAACCATCGTCAGTGACCCTGAGGAAAGAGAGAGGGAACTTGATCACGCGAGGACTGCTCTTAGTCACAATGGATATCCGAGTTGGCTTTTAAATGATCCCAAGCAACTTTCCCAAGAACGACAACCCTCAAGAGAGGCCGTGAGACAACCTTCATCCGGCACGGACAAGAAGAAGAACCCGGTAGTCATGCCGAACATTCGCGGATTCTCTGACGAACTGAGAAGAATCCTAAAAGGATACAACATCAAGGCCAACTTCAAACCCACCAATACGCTGCGTCAACTTTTGGTCAGGCCCAAGAACAAATTCCAAGTCACGGGTCCAGTGTACCACATCCCATGTGAGGACTGTTTGGCATCCTATGTAGGGGAAACTGAACACTCATCCAAGGCCCGCTTCATGGAGCACAGGCGACCCAGCTCGTCTTCGTCGGACGTTTCAAGACACATCCACGTAACGAAACCGGGGCACTCAATAAGCATCGTGACCGCAGAGATTTTGGAGGTCGAACCTAGGTGGTACGAGAGGGGAGTGAAGGAGGCCATCCATTTCAGAACATTGAACCCTTCGCTCAACAAAGATGGAGGCCTCCACAACCTATCTCCAATCTGGACCAATCTCCTCAGGAGCAGAAGGAGGAAGGGGGGGGGGGGTGGCCCTCGTCGAAGTTGAAATTTCCCGCCTCAGACTTCCGGAGTTGACGTCACGACCAGTAATGTGACCAAGGACTGAGCAGAGTTCAAAAGCTTATGAAAAACTTCTCTGAAATTTATCCAGCGTATTTAAGTTCAGGACTGTTTCATTGACAACACCATGATTATCACTGTCAGTTTTTTGCATAGCTTATATTTTCATATACATGCATTATAATTGCAAAATTGGGCATACGCATTGGGTAATAAGCTTTTATTGTTTAAATTAAAAAGCTTCTAATTATTTTTAATAATAGTAATTGATTAGAGTGGAGTGCAGTTTGGATTGAGGAGCACGTGTTTGATTTGAAATTACAAGTATGATTTCAGACCAAAATTGCATGACACGAGGTTCAGTTACCGATCAATTATATTCCTTTTGAAATCTTTTGCAAAGCATAAATGCATAAGACATGAGTTGCTTGAAGTTATAAGCTAAGTCCTCAGCCAAAGATTGACTATTGAATGATTGAGGCAACTTTGCATTTGAAACTCTCCTACTAGAAGTGAATTATTATATTGGCTTACTCTCGTTTGGTGTTCAGCATTCTTTGAATGAAGGACTTCTGCAAACCATTTTTCAATATACCACTTCGTTGCACAGACGGCTCTGGGCATGTAGCATCCAAATCAACTGCAGTTGATACAAGATACACTCTGGACGTTATTTTACATTTCACTGTTACATTTTTGTTGATGTCAAATGGATACATGTACCAATTGTGTCAGTCGTAAATCGGAAGAAACAACACAATTTGATTGTTATTGTAAATTTAATACCCTAGAGTGGAGTTCAACATTTTGGAGCACTTCATGAGATCTATTAACTGAACTTGATATTGAAAATTAATTTAAATGCATTGCAAAATGCTCAAATTAGTTAGAAATAATATTCAAAATGTGGATGCCACATTTTTAAAGTCAGTTCTAATAAGTTTGTTTTAATGCACAATTACCCGTCCACACACATTTCCAGTCCAATGGGCATAGCTCAAAATGGTTCCATTCATATCCTCGAACCCAAATGTAGACCAAGCCCTCAGTGGTCCCAAGCCTTGTACATAATCAACTATGTGGGCACCAGCATTGTGTACATTGAGTCCACAGTTTCCATCTCCTGCAAGATATTTGTTTGAGTGTGAGTTTTGACTTGATTATTGTTTTTAGAAAGTTTTTTGAAAAACTGTTATTAACACTACCATAGTGTGATTTTTGAAGAGATATTATATAACAATGGGAATGTATCCTTACCCAGTCATTTTATCTTCAACTGTTTTATTAAACCAGTATACACAAATCCCATTACGAATTTTTTGACTAATGAATACTATTCTTCAAATATTCCTCGCATTTAATGTGTCTGAATAATGTTTGAGTACTTTGAATTTTTTCTTGGGCTTGCAGCAAAAGTTTGCCGAGAACAGTGTCGTCGACGGCAGCAAACCGCGTCTTTTTCTCTTCGGGTTCTCCAGTAACTTTATTACCAGGCTCATTTTGTTTTCCTCTCAGATTTAGGTTAAATTTTTGTGTGATTTTACTGTCTGACATGTTTCTAAGAAAATAAACTCGTTTTTGCAAGTGCAAAATATGGCAGCTGACTTGTTATTGTGTAACGTCAAAAGCGTGTCTCTCAAATGTCAATGTATGGTTTAATTGCGCGTCAAAACTGTAAAATGTCTGAGAAAAGACCAGGAATCTTTTCGAAATTCAGTGATGAAAGCATAAACAGTTATATTACTGTATTACCCTTGGCAAAGTCAACATATCTATCTTTTTTAAAATAATGACTGGCATATTTTAAAAATGACCCCAAATTAGATGGTCTTCTATAGCAGGTGTATATTATAATAGGTTCTGTTGCAAGAAAAATAAATGTCGCCTGACAGTCCAATATATTATTATGTTGCTAAAAAACTATGTTAAAATCATCACCAACCTAAAGATGCCCCAATAATAAATAAACAACCAAGGCCCTGCTATATTAAAATTAGCTATACATCTAATCTGAAATTCGAGTTAAAATAAAGTATTTTCAAAGTATTTGCAATCGGAATAGCTAGCTGATCAGTAATAATTAAATATTTTAAATAAAGATATACCAGCTATATACTTACCCAATACAGCCAGGGGTGTTGCATCTAAGAATCTCTTGATTGCACGGATAAACTCGAAGGCAATTTTCAAAGAAGTCATAAACAACAACCTCACATTTTCCACAGACTTGTTGAACTTTGCTGAAATCCATGTTTTCAATCGTCTCGCACGTGGGGTCAATGACCTTCACAAGGGTTATCGAATCCTTGGCTGCTTCAGCAGTGATGCAGTTCCTAGAAACATATGCTAAAACAGCCATGCATACAGCTTCCTGTGCAGTTATGTCTCTTGTCTTAGTCTTGGAAGCACTATCAATATCCGCATTGTTGTCAATGTTCGCAAACTCCTCGTCACTGGCACTGGTTTCTTGGCTACTATCATAATCACTAAGTCAAAGAGAACATCGTCATCAATACTGTCATCAGTGTCATCATCAAATCCAAAACCAGAATTTGTCGCCATGCAGGGATTATTGAGTGAGTTTTCAACTTCCAAACTTTAGACGAGATTTGCTTGGATTTCATCTAAAATTAGATCGTCATCCTTGCACATTGATGTCTGTACTTGATCACCGAACAGTGAACTTTCTTTATAATCAACTGACGATATTTTTTCGCAACTGTTTATTGAGTTTTCTGCTTCTTGTGGCAAGACATTAATCTGTTCCAAATAATTTGTTTGATTTGTACTTGGATCACATCGAGTATTAGTAATGGACTTGGCTCGCCAAACGCTGCGCTACAACTACATTTTCGGTTGATTTCCCAGCTGCATCAAAGTTCTGACTCTGTTACCTGTAGTCCATATATTAATAGGTGAATAGAATAGAGAGACTAGAATAGAATCAATTTTTTCAGGAACTTTGATGGCCATATTTTTCTTCAATCTTGTGCGCTTTGGAACCGGCATCAAAGGATTGTCAAGATACTTCTTGTAAATTTGTTTCAATGGGCCTGCAGACAAACAAAGAGTTGTTATTATAAAAGCTGGAGATTTAAAATGGTCAGCTGCATTGATGAACCGCCATTTTCATACATTTTTGTAAAACTTTGAGATAATTCACTCAGACATCAATACTGTTAACATATCTGTGTAATCATGCACTTTCTGCAAGTGTTCCTCCATCCTTTGTTTGCGCGAAAGCACTTTGAAGCACAACAAGCACCTCAGTTTCTTTTGACTTTTTACCATAATTTCTTCGTACAAGTCAAGTTCGTCTATTTTGAGTTCAGGTGAGATCAGCAATTTAAGGCAAACTCGTGATCTGTGAACACGGTGAACAAAAAGAGTTTGTTGCTTCTGCTTGGTGAGTCTGCTTGTCATGTCGGCGGCACGTGAAATGAACAATGCATAGGTGAACCAAATGATATAAGGACAACAACGAAGGGATCGCATTACGCATTGTTTCTTTATACCAACTGCTCTTAGAGACGAAAAAACTAAGAGAAAATTAAACTACAAAATACCTTGGACTTACATTGATTCTATTTTATCGTGGAAAGTTCAAACGGATTATATTGCAAAAAAAAATTAAAAGAAATGTTGGCATTCTATCAAAAATACGCCATTATACTGACAAAACAATCCTCGTTAACCTATATCATGCATTAGTTTACTTGTTTTTAATCTATGGAATTCTTGCTTGGGGTATTACTTACAAAACAACTTTACATCCGATTTTTATTTTGCAGAAGAAATCTTTGCGTTTAATTACCTTTTCACCTTTGGTTGACTGGTTGACTGGTTTTATTATTAAATCACATCGCAGTATCTATCTCCCGATACAGCAACCCCTCATCGCGAGGCTTACTTGCTGGAGTCAGCGTTTAAGTAAATAAAGTAAGATAATGAATAAATATATAAATAAGCTTATGCTATAAATTCAAAGATATGGAGATTACAGCGAATTAGTGAGAAAAATTAGAATTGCGGATTTTGAAAGTGTCAATATTGTTAGAGTTTATAAAGATTTCGGGTGGTAATTGGTTCCATTGAGAGACTGTTCTGGGGAAGAAGGACTGTTGGTGTGATGAGGTACTGGAGGAAATTGGCTGGTAAGAA
>JAOBAT010011149.1:0-10260 GCA_026413305.1 Hydrozoanthus tunicans | reverse complement strand
ACATTCTGGTTTGGGAAAAGCGAAATGCCGCAGAACAATGGGAGGTTGTCTAGTTCTTACACGGACCATTACTTAAACGATGAACCAGTAATAATTACAATAATAATAAAGACAAGGAGAAACTCGGAAAAAAAATCCGAGACCCCGATGGGATTTGAACCCACGACCCTCCGTAGTCTAGTCGGATGCTCTAACCACTGAGCTACTGGAGACTCTATCGATTTTATGCGTTCAGACTGGAACCGCATGCGTCAGTTCTGACTGTGTAACCTCGCGATGCGGTTCCAGTCTGAACCCAAAAAATTAATCCTTACTATACATTTCTCTGTAATAATAGGGACAGAAAACTTTATATCTGCATTAATTTTTGGAAATGTTTATAAATGAAGTTTTGCAATTCTGCGCATGCTAATTTTGATGCGCTGAATTTTGTGCTGGCCACAGTTAATTTCTAGATATGTTTAATACGTTTCTTGCGTGAAAAAGGCCCATAAGCGCCGACCTCATGCGCCACTTGGCCCGAAGAAGGATTTTAGTTTTACACAGCACAGAACTAGTGGTCCGGCCGAACGAGCAACTAACAATAGGTTAACATAAGTAATATAAACTAACCGACTCTCAACAAAACAAAAATTTTCTCGCTTGCTTATCGAAGCGTGTTTGATTAACAATGATATATATTAAGATCTTGATGCATGTGAGCTTTCTAAACGACTTTCAGCTTCATGGCCGTTTTTGCTGGATCGCTCGTAGCAGCAGAGCTGGCTTTTTTGCGCTAACTGGTTACTTTGTGTACAGTACTAGTATGCTAATTATACTCCATGTACAGAAGGCAGAGAAAAGAGCCGAGAAAGAGACCAGGCTGTTGTATTTTTATAATAGCTTCGAGCTTCACTGTTCACCAGCGGAAAAAAAGGACCAGCCAGGGAAAACTCGGAGAAGCCTTACAGTTTGTACCTTAGATAGAAGAAGACGTGCACTCACCCCGATATACACTGAATTTTTATATTTCGGCCGCTTTTTTTTTGTTTTGTGTAACCGGGCTCTCTGTCTTCACATTGGACTTCAGTCATGGCTTGCGCATCCGAATCTTAAAGGACAATTTCTATTTTAATTCAAACAAATCCAATGCACGTACACAACTAGTGTTTAACTGAGTTAAGTTTAAAACAACTAGTTTTAACTTCTTTGCTACAAAATAGACGCGATTAAGATTTTCAGGTATACTGACTGTTTCAACAAGTCTGTTAATTTTTCTCTATTGATATTTGTATGAGCTTATATATGTATATACATGTAAGATATAAACCGCGTAAGCGTTTTTACATGGATACAAATGTACATGTGTGTATGCATAAGTACAAAGCATCAATATTCATATATTACGTATCAGCACAGAAAAATCAAGTATAGTACACGTTAGCTGGGCACGAAAACGATTGCAAACCTGGTCAGCCCGCCCGTCCGGCTACGATGGCATAAAGATCAGATTTTTTACATTAGCAAACAAACCTGGGACTTTCTCGTAGTTGTAATCCATTGTTTTATTAAATCTCAGTTGAATCCTTTAAAAAAAACAGTTATACTATACTTAAGGAAACGATGACACTTATCACGTAATCATTAATAACGTTGGTATTGACAACGACAACTATGACGATGGTATTAACAACGATAACTATGGCGATGCTATTGACAACGATAGCTATGACGATGGTATTGACAACCGATAATTATGACGATGGTATTGACAACGTGCAGGTAGGACAGTATCATAATTTAAGGGCGGGCATTCTCCATGGAAATACTATTTATATGGTTGGAAGCTGGAGACAACCTTTCAATAATCTATTTTACAGTTGCTGTGGGAGTTTTTCATGTATTTCATATAAACATAACAACGACTAAACATTGAATTCCTCATATCGATCTTCTGAACAACTTTGTGTGGTGATGTATATGCAGTTCATCTGAAGAACCTTATAAAGCTACTATATAAGACTGAGCTTCTTCGTAGCTCCTGTGACTGGGGGGGAGGGAGGGAGGGGGGGGGCTGAATAGGGTTAAGAGCTTTACAATTAAAACCTATGTTAAATTTAAAGCTCTTAAAGTGTTAAATAATTGTTTCTCAATACAAGTTTTCGTCGATATCAGAGCTGTACAGAATGATGAGATATACTTCGACTGATGCTCTCTGTTTTTGCAGAGCTGTTAACCAATTTCCAAAAGCTTGAGCTTCAATTGTATTATTAAAGGCTAAACATTCAGTATTTTGTTGTTCTTTGTGCTGTTAGAATATCTGCTTTTCAGTTACAAATTACGAGTGAAAAATGACATTTTTAAATTTTGTTGTTGTTAAGAGGGTTGTTGTTGACGAGGTGATATGCAAAACAGTCAATACGCAATAAAAGACAAGATCTTGAAACTTCTGGCATTAATATTGTTGCATATTGGCCCTTTTGCAAAAACATGAGTAATAACCCAACATTATTAAACTTTCGAGATATAATAGGCAACTTTAAGGTTGAATAACGTAAACTGACAAACCGTGTTTACTGATAAACCAAAACTTTGAAACCAATACTAGTCAGTTCTATTTCAGTGTTCGATGTTTCTGCGCAACAGAAGGGGAAAACAATACCGGAACCAATAAACAACCAACAAGATCTTCAACCTCAAAAAGTTGTTATAAAGCTAATATATAATATCTTCCATTCGGATAATTTTTCCTTTATACTCAAATCAAATGATGTATACAGTTTTCAGCCAGCTCTCATACAATCACTAAACAGTTGATTTGCAAAAAGTTCTGACTATGAGTCGACGGTTCGTACGAACACTCATGCATGTGACTTTGTACCTAGCTGTTAGTGTTACTGTTTATAGTCATCGATCAAATTGAAGAAAAACGTAAAGTGAATACACCGAATTTTTTACTTTCCCTCTCCTAGACCTTGCTTAAGTTGAATAGCGAAGATGTCAGAAAGCTGTAACTTACCAGAACGTAGATGTCCAAACAGGTGTGCAAGTCTAAAGGAACACTGGGTGTCTCGACAGGCTTAGACCCAGGTCAATGAAGCTGTAAAAGCCATTTATATGCATAATATTTTCAAACACACAGGCAGTCAAAGTATTTGAAAAATAGAATTGCTACCTGATCATTTAACACTTATTCTATTTCAATTGAGGTGGATAGTGGCAGAATATCTAGTTATCTTATTAGATATTCCTTTAGCCACTATCCAACGAAAGGGAGACTCTATCGATGTCTCTCTCTTCTTATTGGTATTTTTATTCATATATGAATCTTGAGAATCATGTCATCACAAAACTGAATATCACTTATAAACAGGTGAAGCGCTAGGATGAAAAACAAGTCACAAAGAGAACGAAACTGCGTCAGGCCAACCAATTAGGGCTAAGCTAAACGAAATTTAATTAGATTTTGCTTACTCAAATACTCACGAATTTCGTCTTTACGTCATGTATAAGACAACCTAAAATTTAAAATGTTGAAAACGATAGAGTTACAACACTCAGTGCGCCATGAGGAAACTCGAGGTTGTATCGTTACCGATATAGTTACTAATCACACAGAAACAATAAGCTCCTGTGAGCTAACCTAACTTATAGTATCTTTCCATTAAGGTTTGCTCGCCCGGTGTTATCAAAGGTTTTTTGTTGCGACAAAAAAAAAAACGAAGCGAAATTGTCAAAATGATGTGATTTTTTAGTATAAAAAGGAAATTAAAAACCCTGGTATTTCATCATTATCAATGCAACGAACCATTTTTTTTTCGAGAAGCAAAAATTTAGAGTCAAGAGAGTGACAGGCCGGCGGACACAAAAAGTTAGCGTCGAGAGTGACAGGCCGGCGGACACAAAAAAGTAGCGTCGAGAGAGTGACAGGCCGCGGACACAAAAAATTAGCATCGAGAGAGTGACAGGCCGCGGACACAAAAAAGTAGCGTCGAGAGAGTGACAGGCCGGCGGACACAAAAAAGTAGCGTCGAGAGAGTGACAGGCCGGCGGACACAAAAAATTAGCGTCGAGAGAGTGACAGGCCGGCGGACACAAAAAAGTAGCGTCGAGAGAGCGACAGGCCGCGGACACAAAAAATTAGCGTCAAGAGAGTGACAGGCCGGCAGACACAAAAAGGTAGCGTCGAGAGACAGGCTGGGGAGGAAATCCGCCCAATCCACTGCCTGGGAATCCAAAATGTTCAATCAATCATGACAACTGTTGGAAACGGGTATCCACCCCCGCCAAAACTCAAGGTCCACCCGATCGCTCTTTAACTTCTGAACATACATTCCTTTTTGAAATTGAAAATTGGTTCTCGCAGTAATGTGCTAAATTTTTGCGGAAGTCAACTTTGTCATTTTGGGAAACACCGCAAAACCAGCAGACTGAATATGTCGCGAAACTAAACTTCTTCAAAACAAAACTAATTTCTAAATTGCAGAAAAGAATATGTATAAATCAAAGCTTCGGATTGAAAAACAGCTTGTTTGCATTCCTGCTTTATTTTATCTGCTTGTATGCAAGAGATAAACCCCTATATTGGTGTGGTATGTACGACCGTCGTATCTTTAGGGGTCAAAAATGTCAGTCCGATATTTTTTAGGGGTTGTTAAAGAACTCCCGTGTTAAACCAAGAGCCTGGTTTTTTTAGAGGTGAAAAACACGAAGCTATTAGAGATAAAATCAGAAGTGCACATTTTATTTACTGTATATCACGGTGCAACACGTGCTAGGGGACTAGGCACCGATACGCTAGCTATTTAGGGGAAAATTTCAGCTTTTTAATTGGTTATTTTTAGAGTAATTTTAAAACCGAGAGGAATTCTTAAGGGTGGAAAACTTTAACCCTTGGTATTTTGAGGATGTTTTTGGGACTTTTTTTCACGGTCATTCCTACAATTTTAATCCCGGAGTACCCTCCCCTGGGGGGAGGGGCCAAATCACAAATCTGTCTTTAAGAAGACAACAGTTACCTAGTAAATTGCAAAATCAAGTCCGGTGGGGAAGGATAGCCCAAGAAAGTCGTTGACCCAATCTTAAAAAATTTATTTCATTGCCATTTTCCACAAAAATAACGTAATACCAAGCCATTATTACACTTGTAACGACCCTAATCACACATGAAGCCATTATTACGCTTAGTATTTTACATGTTTATAAGAACATTAGCCATAAACCACAGCTGTAGTTGCATTCTCAAATTGAGAAAAAATGCAAAGAAAAATATTTTTCTGTTACAGAAGGCTTAAAATTCAAATATTAGCATACAAGTTATAAACTTATTACACCAACAAGAGCCTCTGAAATCAGGTTGGCAACTTAAATAAACTTAGGGTATGCCATATATTTCACCAAATTACACAATTAAATTGAGGATTAATATTTCCTCAAAGTAAAGCTATAAAAAGGTTTGATAGAATTGCTTGATTTGTCAAAGACATCTAGTCATCGTGTTAATTAGTTAATTTATTTGTTTTTGTTTCCTGTTTTAAAATTTGGTTTTCAAAATTAAAATTATATTTAAATTTGTATAGTTTACATAGTCTGTAAAAGATCTGTAAAAAGGAATCAAAACAAGTGACTCAAAAAGTTCGAAGTAACAAGACAAATATCTAGACATCTATGATAAATTAAGCACTTTCATTTCCACTAAAACTGAAAGATTTTTTGGCAAAACTGTACAAAACTGCCAAAAGGCTGAAAGCATATTGTAAATACTGAGGCTCGGATGAAGGCTTCACCTGAACTATCATGTAGTCAGAGGAATAAGGAAAAATAACTTAATCTTCTTTCTTCCACAATGCTGTAAATTTTCATCAGCCAACTTCGGAGCAAGGCTAATTAGGACACACTGATCTCCACTCATAACTCAATGAATAATTTATCATAAAATCATATAACCGAACAGTGATTGACCAGGGGGGGGGCAAGGCGAGCAGCATCCAATTTCTGGGACAGGCTTACTTCCTATCTTTACTGCATCCCTCTAAGCAGATTTTCTTAGCACTTGACTCTGCTTCAATATAGCTGTCGCAGTCACTTGACCTTACTCTCTTACCATCAGGCTGCTACAAAATCCAAAAAAACTGTAATCAATCTACTGTACTCATACTCAAAGATTTCTATCATTAATATTTTAGCTTGCTAGTAGAAAACACTTTACAAGACATCCCCACCTCTTTAGCAAACTGATTTCATTTTCTACTAAAATTTTTGGAAAGGAGAGAGAGGGGGTACTTGATCAGGAAAAGGAGGAATTAGGGGTACTTGTTTGAAAAGAAGATAATTCACTCTAAAATACACCAGAAATAACGAATTTTAGACCCTAAAAACACTTCATTGTATCAATGTTGAAAAAAAAAGAAAACCACAAAAAATGTATGCTTGTTTTTTCACCCATAAAAATTTATTAAAATGAAGTCATTTGGACTTCATTATATTAATCAAGAAACTAAAATTTAAGTTATCAAAAAGTCTTATTTATAGTAAGAAAAATTTACAATAGAATTAATTTTCATTTAAATTAATTTTTTCTTACTTTAAACAAAACTGTTCGATAAATCAAATTTCAATTTTTTAATTGATAATGAAGTCCAGATGGCTTCGAATCATAAAATTTGTTAGTTTTCATTTCAAATACTTTTAAAAAGTATCTGTTAAAATAAGTATCCTAAAAACTATGTTTTTTTTAAATAACCTTTTTTTCTTCTGTGAATTAAAAACCCTAAAACAACAAATTGCTGATTCTGACTTCCAAAAAATATGACAAGTTCCCTTATCATAGCAATTGAGGGTCAATAATCCCCCCCCCCTCCTCCTCCGGAAGTATCTAAACAAGGTCTATTAATGCATTGATAAACATATTAGTTCAGGAGAATTTGCCTGTGGTTTTACAATAATTTATCTATTTATTATGATATGGCAGTGCCAAAAAATACAAATTAAAGCATGTTTAGAAGTTAATTTGATAACAAAAGGCAATTAACATATTAAGTAAACTTAACTGACTGTTTTATGCTAATCTTTATTTTTTATAAAACAAACAGCCTGTTTTATGCTAATCTTTTTTTTTATGAAAAACATTTTTGGATTTAGAAATCAAAGTTGCGATTCCTTACATCATCACCAGGAGTGAAAGGAGTGCGGGTACCAAACTTGCTCCAGAATGTGACTTGACATTTTCGCTTGTGCCCAGTTCTCTGGTCGAATGTCTGACAAATGTCAATTGGTGGAATGTAGACATGAAGTGACACAGCAACATCAGAATGGCTTATATTTTCCACTCTGTGTAATCCAACACTGTCTGCAGGAAAAAAATCAGCCAGCACAAGTTTACTTAATCCACAGGAAAATCAGAGAGTAAAAAGTACTTGCACACCTTGATCAGACTGTCATTAAAACAAACTGATTTACAAGCAATAAATTTAGAAGTCTTGAACAAACAAATTGAATTGCACATAAGGAGTAAAAGATTTACAAGTAATATATGTTCAGAAACTTTAAATATCAAGAAACTTTCTAGTACATTACCATTTATATAAGTGACTTCATCCTTTTCATAACTTTTTGTATCAAGAACCTTCATAGTTTTTTTGCGGTCTTCCTTACTCGGCCAAGCAAACTGGGTCTCTGAAAGTTTCCCATCAAGAACTTTCATAAAGCAGTGTGAGTTTGAATGGTCATGAATTGAGCTGGCGAGAGAAAAATACATTTTGTACATTTGGTAAAAGAACTTCAATACAACCACAGGTTGTTCATATTTTGCATCAGCAGGGGTTTCACAAGGAAATTGTAAGCACTGCATAGGTTGGCATTTAGATTTATTTAAACTTATTTTGTTCATTTGGTTAGAACCTTAAAGCAAACTGTTCCGGTCAATTTGCCCTGGAGCCCTGCTCTTAATGGAACCCCTGCAGTGCCCTTCCCTTAATGGAACCCCATGCAGTGTCAGGGGTCAATGATGTATCACATACACATTAACTGATCATCTAAAAAATTAAACAATAAGAGTTTAAGCATAAGTAAACTTTCAGTTCCTAGGCAAATACGTGGCATTAGTTTAACTTGGGAGAGGGATAGGGATATATGTCATTATGTATATGGTTTGATTCCCTTAAGCCCAGTGGAAAATGCTTGACGTGTGTAGATTACTAATGTTTAATCGTATTCTTTCTTTGGTAAAATTGTTTCATCGTGGAATATAGCTTGCTAAGTAGCTGTTTGTTTAGGGGATGGACCAAGCGTCAAACGAGCAAGCCGCCATGTTGAGCGCACTCGTGAGCAAAAAAATGTTTTCCCTCGCGCGCGCGTTTAAGCTCAACATATATATAGCGGCTCGCTCGCTTGACGCAAATGGTTTCTCCCAAAAAAAAACAGCCACTTCGCAGGCTACGTGGGATACTCAAACTAGTTGAGTCATTCTTATCTCCCCCTATCCTTAACATACCGAAGTCCAAACTAACTACTGGTCAGGGCGAAGAGAGAAAATGCGAGGGGTTTCTCAACTAGGGCTTACCCAGAAATTCCTTTCAAAAACTGAAAAAACTGTGGTAACAAATGCTTTAAGAATAATTTCAGTTCAATGAAAGTAAATTAAAACAGTCATCTGAATCTTATCTGAAAGATTTGACAAATTTCATAACAAGCCATTCCTAAGGAAAGAACTGTTGACAGGAAAAACAGGGTATATCAACCTCGAGACGAGCGAGGTTTTTTAATTGGTTGTGACTGACCAGAAATTGACTTTTGCGTTTAAGCTACTATCATAAACACTTAAACTGTTTCCAACTTAATTATCAAAACAAAATACGTATAAAAGATTTAAGAGAGAGCTGTATTCTATTTGTGTGAACACGAGCACGTCCAATCAATTCAAACGCTAGAAACCAGTCAGGAGAGTTAGTCGGAAGATCAATGCAAGAAGAGATGCTAAGTAATTACAAGGACCTTTCAAAAAACCACCAAATCCAATGCAAGGCCAAGAATCTTTTTTCATTGGACTAGGCACAAACTGTACACATGGTTCTATCTCTGAATGTGCCTAAACTTGCGAGTATTGTTAAGAAGCTTAAATATATTGGTTATAGAAGCAGAAACGATAATGACGAACATAATAACTCTGAACTTTGTAAGTTGCTTGTTAAAATCACGGTCACAGAAACCTAACTGCTTAACGTGGTAAAACCTTCCGCTTTCACTTCATTATTATACCTTCGGGCTGGCTGCTGGCTACTGACATTTAAGGCCATAACCTACTACCAAAATAAAACAAAAATTAGTTTAAAGAATAACTTAACACTACTTTCTGATATAAATTAAGCGTGTTAAAGTGAAGCGAGTCTGACATACCTTCCCTGGCCCTCACTCCAACATAAAATGATCAAGTTGTATTTCCCGTTTCCTTCGTCAACAAGGTTCCTTGTGTAACTAAAAGCAAAGGCGTTTAGAGTATTTAAGACAGTAAAAATCTTATTACACATTCAGAAAAAGTTAACATCGATGAGTCATGTCGTCTTACCGGTGGGGATCAAACATTGCGAAAGAAGACCATTCACTTGGTTTGGACTTGTAGCCTTCCATAAAAGCCTGAACTTGTTCAACATTTATGTTATCATTTTCAAACAAAACACGAATTCCACTTATCAACTCCTTAAAACTTTTCGGCGGTTCCAAGGTACTTCCTTCAGCCATTGCCTAGTAAAGACTGATTTAACTACTTCAACGGGAAAAAACGCACTACTATTCTGCGAAGAACGTGGCCGTTTTGTTTACAAGCAGTTTTACTCGAATGACCAGTAGATGACGTCACAATGCTTCTAACTAGTTCCCGCTGTTTCTAAACCAATCACAGGGCGCCTTAGAAAAACCTGATTCTCCTGCCGGCTACACACCTCCGTCCCGCCCACCTGTTTACATGGGCCGTTAACCGAATAACTTTGTTTTGGGTTGAAACTTTTGAAAATTCCTATTCTGCTCCGATTTAATTTGAACATTCAAAAATTGAGCAAGAACCCGGCATAAAACCATACGCAATCACTTCTGCATGTTGGCCCCCAACCAAAGTCGTAACTGATTCCCGTGTCAAATTAAAAGCAAAAATTGGTATACTAATTAAGCCCACCGCACACTTGTGTGATAGCATGCAGTTTTCGTCGCATGTAATCAAAATTGCAGCACATCGCTTCTGTGTGCGGGGGCCTGCGATGCAATTTCTATCGCATGCAATATTGATTGCAT
>JAOBAT010011138.1:0-10261 GCA_026413305.1 Hydrozoanthus tunicans | reverse complement strand
CCCCCACCGGGTACAGCGGCGCCCTGATATTGGCTCTTCAGTCGCACAACGTTTGTATGACCTCTAAGCGGTACAGTTTATTTTTAACCGACAGTTGGGTACAAAAAGCGTTTATTCACCATGATAAAGCACTTTCGCCGTGCAGTCCTTGTAGACTTAATGTATATTCCCCAGGGAGACAGTTAGTTTTGATTTTGCGAGAGTCCCGATACTTCCCGAGACGAAGTCTAATGGACGTCAGTGCCAAGTCGCAGACAACAAGACAGATATAGTCATTGCACGCCTTTTTCTTTATAAGAACCAGTAAATTTTGGCTGTGGCTCGTTGTTCTTAATTTCACACAGCCGTTGAGCCTCAAACCAGTGTTGTCAAGTTGTTCTTGTTTTCATCACGTCAGTTATTACTGTTGTTAATGTTAGTTTTATTTCTACAGCATAGTGTTGCCGTATATATGTTGTGGTGCAATTTTGTCCTTGTTGTTGTGCAATTTTGTCCTTGGTTTGAATTCTTATTCATTGTCATACATTTAACAACATATATATCCAAAAACAAAGGAAAATAAATTTTAAATCAAGGATAAAATTGATCTACAACATATTCACTTCGGTCCTTTCATAAAACACGTGCAGTGCTCACAGATTTGATTTTCTTCTCCGCTCACTCAGTGTTTCTAACTGCAGAAAGACACGCCACAACATCTCTAATGTCGTACCCAGGCTCTTTTCAGTATCGGGGGAACAGTGTTGTGTTTTTGCAGTTGAAACCAAGCCGGCTCAGTTCTCCTTAGTTTGTTCTTAATTTTTGGTCAAATTTGAGTCTCGTTGTTATCATATAATTGTTCTAGTACAAAACATGAAATAATGAAAAAGGAATCGTTACCATTTTTCCTCATCATACTGCATGGGCGCAAATTTTCATGATCACGTGTAATTAAGACAAGCTCGCTTGAAGCTTCCCAGTTGTATAAAACACCAGCCACCCCAGTTATTTTCTTGTGGATTTCATAAAAAGCCTCGCTCAATCACTCAAATGCTTTGGCACAAAATAACATTTATTGTAGCAGTTAAATGTTACTTCAGCTGTTTGGGCGAACAAATAGACTGTCAAATTTTTCCAACTCCATTTTCTATCTCTTCTTTGTTTACTTAAAATTAAATGGAAGAGCGAACATGAATATATAGAAACATACACTTTTTTTATAACCAACGTCGACGTCTTATTTACTGGGTGCCGAGGCTGAATCAATCATACGTGTTCTAAAGGTGTACACGCCTTAAAAAAAAAAGTCAACACGAGACACGGAAAAAGCACGGCGCGTGTGCTCATTTTTTTGTCTCAACTGAATGATCGAAAACGGAACAGAAGCTTGCATGCATAAAGCTACGCGCGTACGCGCACGTTAAGCGGAAACAAAATAATTAAATGGATCCAATGTTTTGTGCCGTATTCTATTTGAAAATAAAAGTTCTCGGCCATTTCTCGCCCTCGTATATGTGTTCTTAGCATGCCCTTAAATTTTGGTTAATTTTCAGCTAGACGTTCTTATAAAAAAGATTCCTTGAAACAAGAGTGTAATTAGAATAGAAGGAAATACAATATATATCATTTGCTTTTTGACACGTTGTAATTAAACTGCGTATTTCATCAAAAAATAGGATCCTACGCAGCAGTGAAAGGCAATTAAGTTTCTCCCCAAACCATATAAGTTGTTTACAGAAAATGCGGTGAAATTCAATGCTGTAACCGATATTTGGGTGAGTAAACACCGTGTAGATGATCTATTTTGAGTGTTGCGGTTCATAATTATTCTTTTGCGGTTGTTATGAGGTCAGACAGCTACTTAGAACGATACAAGGTCAGTAGTTAATGCTGACAAGATGACATATTAAACTTAAAGAATTAAAAGAAATGATTTAGCTCACGTATTTAATGATATTGTCGTCATCTATTCGTAGCGTCTCTTAGCTTTCGCTTTGTCAAACTGGCTCGAATGTGAGATCGAGTCGAATATAAAGCATTTGTTCTTTATTCTAAGTTTCTTGATTGCACTTGTCAAACGTGTGTGGCGACCTTCAGAAAACGGACTGATTTTTGCCGTTAACGTTTTTTTGCAGTTGCTGTATTTCACATTTCGGAGTAAGCGTACCGGCCAGTCCAAAGTGTTTTTTTCAAATTTTGAATCTTATTTCATTATACTTTCAAAGTTAATCCATACGTGATTTGTTTCAGTTGATAAATTCAACGTTTTTCTTTTGTGGTTGTGATATTGCATGCATAGGTGCAGACAAGACTTTCGCAACTTTAGACGAAAGACAAAACACTTGACTTGGGTAGTTAAGTGGCCTACTTTTAAAGCTTCTTATCAACGGATAGAAGAACCGCCTAAGCCAAGACAACGTGGCACATAGTTGTTTCTAGCAAGATTAATGCTACACTTGAAAACTTACTATGAACTCAAATTAGCAACTATATCCTTAGGTTCGAAGTTCTGGTTACAGCCAAGTCATACAATTAATATGTATTGTTGTATGATAACCGAGAAAATAACAAACTGATCAAATTTCCTTTGTAAAATATTGGGTTTCATTTATTTCTAAAAATGTGTCAGCAAATGGCCTTACAAAAAACACACACACAGATAAAGCAGAATAGAAGTAATTTTGAGGAGAGAACACATTCAGTTTTCGTAGAATTTTTTGATATAGCTCATGAAATTCGAAACTGATGGAAACTCGTTACATCGGAGAGTGACGTCGTATGGAAAATCGTGTAGACTGCGTAGTTCGTGAAATTTGTGTCAGCTCACTTACACTGAATATGTCAGTAGAGTTTGATAAAGTTCCATATTTTCAAAGTGCCTACGAAACGAAATTTTTTTAAACCTGTAAAAATGAGAAATATCTTGAAAATCTTTTATGGCTCTCGAGATATCAACATATTTTCAACTGTTGACGTCACAATTGCAAGTGTGACAAGCAAATTTGCACTTTTAAAAAGTCTGCTAGCTACCAATCTATAACCTTTGGATGAAGTTGAACCAAATTTGCATGCATTAATGATGTATCTTGAGGTTTATTCATCTTTGTGATTAATAATACTAGATTTTAGGAATATGCAACCGGAATCACAGACTGCTGTTAATTCACTTTGTCAGTCATTGTTTTATTCATAAAGTCACGTAAGTGTTTATTGGTTTTGCAAAGTCCCTATCAAGCTTAATTTTTTATTTTTCGGATTAAAACTGTTTTCATCTGTGAACTCAAAGTTCGAATAACCAAAGAAAATTTCAGGGTCTAAGTATGCTTTTTAATCAAAAAAAGATTGGAATGTAAATTTTGACCGAGCAGGCCGGGGACTGGTAACCTGTGACGTAGCAGCAGTGAGTTATTTGGTTTTTGTTTAAAAAATTTTGTTTCCATTAAAAAATGTCATAAAATCTATAATTCATTAATTTATGTTATAATGTGACTATTGTAGCCAGAAGTCCAACGTTTTGAGGTAAAAAAGAATGTCAATGCTTCATGCTTCGTGCTATGTCATATGCCTCCTGCCACGCCATCATTGCACGCTTCAAGTCTAAAAAATGTAACAGGAACGGCAAGAAAAGGTTATATTTTCAAAAATTACTTTTGTTAAAAGGTTTTACTTTTCATCTGGAACTTTAAACAATAAGTTTTATAGGGACTTTAAAGCTTTTTTGCTTGTTATCTGTATTCCAGTTCAGTACCTACACCTGATGAACACTTGGTGAAGTTCCATATCACGAGTAATGTTGTACCTCATATGCAGTAATGTGTGCGCAGGGGCGGATACAGGGGTTTGGGGAAAGGATTGGTCGGATTTCCTGCCTCCTTTTTACACTACTGAAAAGAACAATCAAACACGACTTATCAAAGGTATGTCACAGAGCGTCGATAAAACAGGCAAATATATTTGCAAGTTCACAAACAATCAACAACTTTACAGCCCGCGGAATACTGCTATTGATAATACCCACCAGTATCCGCCCCTGGTGCGAGTTTTGCTCATATACAAAAAGATGTAATATAGCACGAACCGAAAACACCAATGCCCTTTATCAAATTAAATGTCTCTACAAATTCTACATTGTTCGCGTTGTTATGACGAGCGTTTTTCTCGATAACCTCAGCTGTAAAAGCCTTGACAGTTCGTCACTCCAGTTTTGCGTCACCTGGGTCGTTTAGAAATTAATTAAATTCCCGTTTCAATGGTTTCAAGGATCGGCTTGGTCAAAACGAAAATGTGCTGTTTAAGGTGCGGTTATTGCAAGTAAATTCGCAACTATATTATAAATATATTACTACAAGAGCTCCATTACTTAAATTCTATTAATCATGCAGCGCTATCAAAAGCGTTTGTATTCTAGTATCTAAAGTCCATTTCATGTCAAGTGATGATGAATTAATGTAGGAATCATTGTCTTATTGGCCCATCCGAGTGCCGCGGACTAACCGTTCGGAAACGAGAGTTGGTATCACTCGCAACAATAGCTCGGCCACAAAGTGTGAAACCTATTGAATTTAGAAAGCGTGACCAGCTGAACAATGGGCATTCTGTGATACGTAAAAAGCGGCCCAGTTGCCATTTGTGGCAGTCGTGGTTAGCTGGAAGGTGGGCATTTCTGTTTTTTTAACTGATTCCTGCGGTGTAGCATTTTTATTTTCCGTTACCAACACTGAGAGAAAGTACCCCGCAGCTGCGCCGA
This sequence comes from Hydrozoanthus tunicans, assembly GCA_026413305.1. Lineage (NCBI taxonomy): Eukaryota > Metazoa > Cnidaria > Anthozoa > Zoantharia > Hydrozoanthidae > Hydrozoanthus > Hydrozoanthus tunicans. The sequence goes on along the minus strand of JAOBAT010011138.1, from coordinate 5,535 downwards.
CAGCAACACTGAGAAACAACCACACGTTGTACGTCATGGCTACCAACATTAATATGTAGCCAATAAACACCTGCAGCGTGTGAAGCAAGGATTGTAGAATGTGCACAGGGCTGACAATACTGGAAGAGAAAACAGAGAAAAATTATTTCCTCTCTTAAAGAGCATGTGAAACGAAAAATTTTATTACTTCAGTGGATAAACCTTGCTAAACGAGGAATAGCAGTGAAACACTTTGTCAAAATCCTTCATTGTTCTTAACGTTTAAAGTTCTCAGCTGATGACGTCATCTGCTGCCAATCCGTAACATTTGGGTGAACTTGAGCCAAACTTGGGCTCTTGTTGTGTCTCGAGGCAACTAGATCATCAACACAGGTTTTGCTCAAATTTATCTACATGGATTGGCAGCAGACTTGATTAAAACGTAAATTTGTTTGAACCACAGTACACATGACGTCATCAGTTGAGAGCTTTAAATATCTCAAGAAGCATAAAAAGATTTTGGTAAATTATTTTCACCATTATTCCTCATGTTTAGCATTAGTTTCCACTGAGAAAAAAAGTTGACACTTTATATGTTATAGGCACTTTAACCCTTTTCTTGATAAACGTCTAGTATTTAGTTATACAACCTTTAGAAACGGTCAAAGTTTCAGTCAGTCATCCATTTCAGCGGTAACCCCTACCTTGTTCCCAGGGGCTTTCATCCGCCCCTCCCGCCTACTAGGGAAAAACCTGGGAACAAGTTTGCGGTATTCAGTTTCTTCCTCATCATGTTGAACTTTTTCCCCTATCGAACAACAGGCCTTATCCATGTTTACGTAAAACACCCCAAGCCTCGCTTTCGAGTCACGAAAGTGTGAATATTTTCATAAATCAAATCCCAAAGCGTCCACAAATGAAAATAATTCCATCGTGAACACGGTTTGCACGTCGGCAAAACGCTCACACCTATTTCTTGAATACGAGGGTTGAGGGTGAAATTAACTAGTTTGACGCAAAAACGCCTGAAGGCTTTCAGTTTTGTCTACTCGTCAATGTGTCAGTAAAATGTAAGATGAAGAGTTTGAATGGGGCCTATGTACTAGTTGCTGGGCATAGCCGCAGATTTTATCTAGCAGTTTGCGACTGAGAAAATTTAGCAAAATGTATGGCAAGATTACCGAAATAAAAAACTAAAAAAATACCAAGTTCTGTCCTCTCGCTTATTTTAATCTATTTTTTGGTAACTTAATTATTTCCACAGCTTTCGTTACGTCAGCGGGCAATACTGAACTTGTACCTGTTTGAAGGGGATTTCGAAGAGATGTTGCATGCTTGCACACCGTTTCCAAGCTCCATCGGGACGTCACTTGTAACTGTGGATTTTTCTTTACCGCACGCGTTTTGCCGAGACTGCAATCGATCTCTCGCTTTCTTCATCAACTCGAAAAGCATGGCAAGGATAAACACTCCCAGAAACGAAAGAACCATTGCTAAAAGAAAAGAATAAATCTAATATTTCAAAACATTTTCAGTTATTATATTTTATTTTGATACAGCAATATATTTTGGACCAGGCATTAGCTATGTGTGAGTCGCATGCAACTTCGAGTCGAAACTAACAAATCCAACGAAACAACGACAGTTGACCAAAATAATTGCAGCCATGTTTGGCTGGAGTAGAATGCTGCCTCCTTGTATAGTGCACTTGAGATTGGGCTTTTTCGAAGTCTCAAAGTTGTACTGAAGAAATAACCGTGCATAAATGTTATAGGCTAAACTTGGTGTTTCAAAACTCAGCTAGATAATTTCGATTGTTAATGTGGCTCTGGAATGTTCTTTAAAAAGTCTCTTTATATATAAAATCTCAGCCTGTGTAGCGGCTAGGTAAAGCGTCAATCGAGTGAAACCGCCATGTTGAACGCGCAAGGAAAAGAACGAGCTCTCGCTCGCGCGTGTGTACAAGTCTCAAGACGGCTCGCTCGTTTGACACTATAACATTTTGTCTCCCCTAAAAACAGATATAGTGAAAGAGCGAAAGACTTCAAGAGAGTCTTCGTTTAGTTGTGTACCTTCTGTTGTTGATATTTGCCATTCCTCAAATATGACTGGAATGTCCCTTGTATGGAAAAACATCTGAAACGAACAAATTGGCCATCAGCCTTTTTATTTGGCATTTGAACAAAGCAAGGTGACTCTTTGAGCTTTTACTCTCACAGGAATAAACTGAAACAGAAATAAAAACTAGGAAACAGAGTCATACATTACACAAAGACAAACGCAAACAGTTAAACGCAGACACAAACACGCAATGCACATACAAAAAAGTAAGAAACGCGTGAAACCATGCCGCCCGAGTTCTTTGCAAAAATACCGGCTGAATGCGGCTTCAACTTCAACTTTAATTTCTATTACAACAACAAACACTATTTGCAGAACCTCACCCGGCCGAGGGTAGAAAAGCTATAGCTAAAGGAGGCGGACAGAAAATATGTATAATTGTAGCTTTATAGTTGAGAAAACTCAGTGAAAAGAAAACACGCAAGAAAATTGCTAAAATATCTTGACAGTATCAACACGTATAGAACGGCTCATATACAAAATACGTTTTTTAAACACTTTCAACATTCTCAGTTTAAAAAGGCCATGAAGCAAGAAGCGACTAAAACATTTTTCGTACTTCTTGAGTTGATCGACCGAGTTAGAGAAGGCCGAAGTACTGTGTCAAGAGGGGTTATGTATTTGTAATTCAAAGAACGCTTTATTACAGTTCATTGACAAAACTAAAAGTAGGTATATAAACTTTTAAACACAGAACAAACGGTAAAATGAATGTTAATCTCTAATAACTCACGAATTAATAATACAAAACAGTACGCAGCAAGAAGTAGAGAGCATGCATGTCTGGGTTAACGTTATTTGAAATCACTCGGTTTCGCTCTAAACAATCAAAAATTTTCCTCCAGAACCGAATGAATCTTGCTGAAAGCCGCACGCTTATGAAAAAAATTTGTAGTTTGAATTACAGATACTAGAACTAGTGTTTTGTATTTAGTTTTCTCAAAAGTCTTCAAAAATAAAGTTCACAAATTCCACCACAATAAATTTTTAATCCAGCCAGAAATAACAATGAAAGCATTGTGAATTTAACAAACATAAAACAATAAAATCAATAAATCAAAGGAAAAAAACAAACAAACAAGAAAGAGTAAAATATCGCCATATGACGACAAGACGGAGTAGTGTCACTCTATAAAGAAAGTGAAACAAACATCGGGTGGTCTTTAAAATACCTTGCAATTACTAGAGTGCAAACAAAACAATTTTAATGTCTCTCTTTTCAGTTTTATATACAACTGAAGGTCACTTGGTCAGATAGTACTGATAATAATATTAATTGGATGTCTGAATAGAAAGAATTTGCGATGGTGTGCATAAGTTCTTCGCACTGGTTTTTGCTGTACACGTTCGTTCTTAAGAACAACGAAGCTCAAACAGATCAAGAACATGTTAAGAACAGTTCAGGTTTGGCTTCAGATGCAAATACAACTACAAATTCTTAATGAGAAACACGACATATATGTGGCGTTTCATTGCAGTCCTTTTGAGGGAGCAAAGAAGAAAATCAAAACTGTGCCATACGTGTTTTATGACAGTGCCGAAAATTATAATGTAAAAATATGTGGTTTGTAAATCACCCAGGCGTATTTAAAATGAAAGTTCTTTATAAATAATAGAAACGGACGTTCCGGCTGACAAACTGTTGTCTAAAAAGTAAAATGCAAATAATCTAACGCACGACGACTGATAAATAAAAGATATGACTACTAAATCTCGAAGGAATCTTCTGTCTGTAGCAGTGGCTTCTAGGTGCACTTAATAGATCTAAAAATTCTTAATGTTATTGTATAATACGTTTGGTGTTAATGTGCTCTTTTATAGCGTCGTTATCTCGCATGGAGAAGTGCCAAGCTTTGTCGCCACGTCAGTGATTTGTCAACAACTTCGCGATCGATTGAAACTGATTCTTCAAATCTATATTAGAAGATTGCATGTGAATCATTAGTTATTGAGCCAGTCGCGAAATGTCCGCCGTTTTTATGAAAATCTTTAGTCACTGTTAATTTTTAACGTTTTTAATTTCAAAGTGTATATATACGGCAGTGATACAAGAACATTTAAGCGGTACTCGAAGTTCAATTTATGCCAAAAACTTTAGAACAACGAACCTCGGCTAAAAGTTACTGGTTATAACTCTAATGAAAAAGCATGTATGGAAACAAGAACGATATTCTCATAACTCAAAAGACCGAATCGCCTCAACTCTGTATATGAACATGAACATTATATCTTGAATCATTCTGAGGTTCGGGCAAATTTGATGATAAGGAATTTTTACAAGTCCTTGATATAGTTTATAAAATGACTAAGTCTATAGATCTTACGTGATGGCCGCTCATAAAGTCGCCGCCATGTTTTGTATTGCTGCTGCCGTGACCCTTATGGGAAGGCGTCGTAGACATATCTTTGCTGTGGTTGTGTCCATCCATATCAATCGATATCTACACTGAGATAGCTACAACTTTCGAAACAAACTCAGTTTGAAACCTCAACGATAAACGCAAGTTTAGTTGGGAGCGGAAGCACCTAAAGCAACCGACAACCGGAAGACTTTGAAGGACTTTGTCGATATCGAAAACACGTAACTGAATATATTATTTCCAGGCATTTATACTGTTACTGCCCGCTTAATGGCCCTAAGCCCTTAGTTACGCCTAAACAGTTAAGTAACTATTTTAAAACGAAAATCCTATTTTTATCATCTCCAATACTTTGCAGGTGCTGAGTCATTCATGTTTGTGTAAACATGCTACTCCAAATATTAAATGACGGTGCACATTTTAAGATCACAACAGACGCACCTAGTTTTTAAGTGTGTATTTGTGTGGGCAGTTAACAACTTCGAGTTCAATTTCAAAAAAAAATAATTTGCACGAAATTAAGTAAATTTTCGAAAGGTTACGTGTCGACGCTTTGTCAACATAATCTAGGACGCCGTTTTATGGCCACTGATGGCAAACTCCTCTCCTCCCCCCCCTTACGTGGCAAACTCCTCTCCCCCCCTTACAGTGGCAAGCTCCTCTCCCCCTACAGTGGTAAGCTATTCCCCTCTTCCAGTGGCAAGCTCCTCTCCTCCCATTACAGTCGCAAGGTCCTCTCCCCTCCCCTTACAGTGGCAAGCTCCTTTCCCCCTTACAGTGGCAAGCTTCTCTTCCCCCTTACAGTGGCAAGTTCCTCTCCCCCTTACAGTGGCAAGCTCCTTTCCCCCTTACAGTGGCAAGCTCCTCTCCCCCTTACAGTGGCAAGCTCCTTTCCCCCTTACAGTGGCAAACTCCTCTCCCCCTTACAGTGGCAAGCTCCTTTCTCCCTTACAGTGGCAAGCTCCTTTCCCCCTTACAGTGGCAAGTTCCTCTCCCCTCCCCTTACAGTGGCAAGCTCCTTTCCCCCTTACAGTGGCAAGCTCCTTTCCCCCTTACAGTGGCAAGCTCCTCTCCC